>CABHPH010145835.1:0-27516 GCA_902168325.1 Peromyscus nudipes | reverse complement strand
TGAGACAGGGTTTCTCTGTGTAGCTTTGCGCCTTTCCTGGAGCTCACTTGGTAGCCCAGGCTGGCCTTGAACTCACAGAGATCCGCCTGCCTCTGCCTCCCGAGTGCTGGGATTAAAGGCGTGCGCCACCACCACCCGGCTGATTTTTCTTTTCATTCGTGCTTTATTACTATAGAGTGCTTCTCGAGGCTGCACTGCATTATCACGGCAGGTCTGTGATTCATTCTTTTAAGTCAATTGTCACAGCGTAAGAGGTGTTCATAAACAGTTCATAATTTTTTTCTTAGAACAGTTTGAATGTTTCTCAGAGATTTCAGTCCATTGGTTAATGAATCAAGAATTAACCTTCTTATTTAGTGAAGACAAAGTTGAGAAATATTCCCCGAATTTCAAAGATTTTTGGTCTGATTTAAGATCTTACTTTTGCTTAAGTAATTTACTTTGAGACAGGACAGACATCAGTTTTCAAATATTGCAATTTATTTGGGTTTCATAAGAGTCTAAGGATGCTCTATATGCTTCTCAAGTTTTTCCTCTTTATTGTCAATTTTAGAAGAATTCTCTCCTCTTTAAATAAATGCTTAGCTATGGCATTAAAGTGCTTCTTTTGCAGGGCCTTTTTCATGTGGGCACAGAGCCGTCCTGTTTTATGAAAATATAAAAGATGGATGCTACCCTTTCTTAGGTCAGATGGTTGAAAAGCAAGTAGATAGATGACTCTGAAATGCTTGTCTTTAGAATATACAGCTCTTCCTAAAATGGAGATTTGCTGACTCATTCAACAGTATTGTTTTTATCAGCTAGTGTACACCTCATGTGTTAAAGACCTTTTTCTAAGTAATAGAAATGCAGCAAATAAAAACAAGCAAAAGGGTCTCATTATTTCTTTGTGGATTTTAAACAAAAAAACAACAGTGGATGAATGAATGAATGCACGCTCTCAGTGGTTGCTGGGAAAATAGAGGAGAGAGACTGGCAACTCTTTCAAGGAGTTTCACCATGAGAAGAAGAAGGGGAGGGAAGTAGGAGGTGGTTGGGGAATGGGTCCAAAGAGAGAGATTTCCCAGAACTGGAAAAAGCAATGCTCCTAAAGTGACCCAGTGAGGGGGGTACTAAAGAGACCAAGGCGGTATGCAAAGTGACTGTCCTTAAAAGGAGAAGAGCTTTGGTAAGAAATTGGAGCTGGGGCTCAGGAAGGCTTGGTGTTGCCCAGGCTCTTCAACCACAGGCCCAGGAGAAGCACTATTGAGTGGGGACAGCTGTAAGCAGGTTTCTTGTTGCTTTCTTCTTAATGCTTCAGTTTCTTTGGTAAAAATGGGAAACAAAGATATCTTGGAGGCTCAAAAGAGGGGAAAATATGAAAATATAAGAGAGTCACAGTTTGGATGGAACAAGGAAATGAAACAAGATTGTTGTTAGCAAAGGTCAGTTGAATAGTCATGAGTATAAAGTTGTATCTGGAAGCAGATAGATCCAGGAGATCTGAGTTACAATATCTTTTGAATTTTGGCAATTTCTTGTATTTCAGTATTTGTTATGTGCCTACACACATGAGCTAGGTCTTAGGTTTTATAGTAGAGTCTGGGGGTACATGAGAAAACAAGATATATATCAATTCTCTGCCCTTCCAGATCTACATTCTATCAAAAGTCCATGCTGAAATTCAGGGACGATTCATCTAAATGAAAATACCAATTTAAGAGAGAGAAATAGTGTGTTGTAAACATATAAAAAAGTTGTGTCCAATGTGTGTTCATGACTGTTAACTGGGAATGTCTATGCTGTCATTTATGAAGAAGAAGAATGTTCTAGACTCTGTGTCATCAGCATGCCACCGTCACTACTTCAGGGGGCACGCAGTGACACAGAGGACACTCCAGGTGACAGTGTTACTAACCAGGACTTGGACTTAGAATGTCTAGTCTGCAGCCCTGGTGAGGTGGAATGAATCACAGAGAGGCAGCAAAGGGCTCCTTTCCCTATTTTGTGCAACTTCTGATGAGTGACAGACAACAGCCTACTTGATGCTTCCTCCCTTTAGGCCCCATCCTGCTTCCTGTTGGCCTGTCCAGGGACACATTGCCTTGTAGGGATAACAAGAACAAAGGGGCTGCCATAAAAGGTGTGAAAAGCAGTAGCCATCCCTGTTCGGTTGTACCTAGAATCCAGTTTTCTTGCTGTCTAGAAGCCCGTCTCTCCCTAGTTAACCCATATTCTTCTCCAGGTTTTCTCGGAGGCCCACTTTTCTCTTGATTCGGCAGAGAACTTTACTGGAGGATGGGTGTTGAGTGAGGCTAGGTCAAGTGAGTTGCAGCAGTTCTCCAGAGACTGTATTTTACAGTGTGGACTCTGTGTGAAGTCCTTATCCCAATATTAAGCCTTCTGTAATTTCTCCCCATTTAGCATGTCCTGGATACTTACCATTGGCCACTTACAACATACTGCTTTGACAGAAGAGTCTTTAAATTATACCCTAACAAACCCTGCTTTTCCTGTATTAATGCTGCTCACATTTTCTCTTACATTTTTCTCCTTCTTATGGAAATTCTTCCTAGAATCCATATCTTGCATTTCCTTTTCCAAGAAGAGACTTCATTTAGAATCTTCTCTTCCTGCTGTAATCTGCTGGTTGCTTTTACTGCTTTCCATAAGTCAGAGTTAGGTTCAGAGGTGTGTGACAGAAATCCCCACACAACTTAAGACAGAAATCCATCACTTATGCACACATAGAAATCCGAGGAAAGGCAGAGAGTGCAAAGATGTCCTGTAGGCAAAAAGAAATTCCTTCACTTCCAGCTCACTGTCTGTCTTCTGTCTTGTAGTCCCTCTGTCATGAGTCTGAGCTGGAGCTCCAGCTATCACACCCAACTTCCAGGCAATAACTAGGGAAGGAATCAAAGATGGATACATCCCTCCCATCTAGGATTGCTGTGGGATGTTCTGTATGTTAAATGTGTTGCTCTGATTGGTTAATAAATAAAATACTGATTGACCAGTAGCCAGGCAGGAAGTATAGGCAGGACAAGGAGAGAGGAGAATTCTGGGAAGTGGAAGGCTGAGGCAGAGAGACACTGCCAGCCACCGAGATGAGAAGATGTTAAGATACTGGTAAGCCACGAGCCACGTGGCAACTTATAGATTAATAGAAATGGGTTGATTTAAGATATAAGAATAGTTAGCAAGAAGCCTGCCACGGCCATACAGTTTGTAAGTAATATAAGTCTCTCTGTGTTTACTTGGTTGGGTCTGAGCAGCTGTGGGACTGGCGGGTGAGAGAGATTTGTCCTGACCTTGGGCCAAGCAGGACTGGAGAAAACTCTAGCTACATAGGATACTTTCCCACACAGGATACTTAAGCTTCATGCCATTAGCTTAGACTTAGACACACAAATAGGTCTAGCTGGAAAGAACTTAGGAGTGTCGTCTTTAGTTGTGAAACAACTAGCTGCAAATGAATGTATTTTTGAGGATGAAGGGGCGAACGAATGTATATCAGGATACAACTAGCAGTCACTGTTGGTCAGGGTTCATCTTTTCCTTTAAGATCTGTTTTAAAATATTTGTTCAGGAAAAACTGCTTCTTTAGAATAGGGTGTGCAAGCTCATTTCCAGAACAGTGCCTGTTCAGTACTGAATGCCAATGAACCAGCTGCACAGCGCCATTCTGTAGATGGGAAAACATAGGCAAGGAAAGATGCACTTCTTACTGAAGTCGTATTTGGTTGGTGAAAGAATTAGAATCCAAGTCATCATGCTTCAGGTCCTTTATCTTGAGATGTTGCTTTTGATCTCACATTAGAGATTCACAAGGGCTATCACATATTAGTGTGTATTAAAGAGGTGAATTGAGGTTCATTGTAAATTAAATTAGATACCAACATTTGTCAGTAATTAAGAGAGACTATGTAGAACAGTAGGTAAGGTGTTAAGGTCATGCACTTTGTAGACTTTCAATTAAAGAAGTCTTAAGTGTGTGTGTGTGTGTGTGTGTGTGTGTGCGCGCGCGCGCGCGCGCGTGCGCGCGCGTGCGTGCGCAGGTTCGCAAAGCCAGGGCATGTATGTGGAGGTCAGAGGACAACAGTTAGGAATCAGTTCTCTCTTGCTCCCTTGTAGGATCTGGAGTGCTAACTCAGGTTGTCAGACCTAGGAGCAAGTCTCTACCCACTGAACAATCATGCCAAATTTGCAGCCACACACTTTCTAAATTCAAATTCTAACTCTCCCTCTTTCTAGTCATGCAAAGTAGGTCACACTACTTCCCCTGTTTGTGCTTTAAGTTTTGTAAATGTCCCTTAACTTAAAATAGAAGGAATAAGGATGAGGTGTCGTGGGAACCTAATGAATTATGATGTGTGTAAGAGGGGGAGTGGAGAGGCAGTATACTATGCTTATAGCAGTGTCTGACACAAACGTTAATGAGTGTTTGCTATCTTTAATCCATCCTAAGTTGTTTCTATGACAACTACACTTTAACTTATTTGTTACTGGGAAAGACAGGAAGACTTTATGACAACTATGCAAAACATTGTATATGACATAGACACATAGAACATGAAGCAAATATGCTGCTGTGTCCTAAATATGCAGGAAAATGGTTGCAAAATGTCTAAATAAAATATTATGAAGTTTAGGCTATACCAAAGCCCACAAGTTCTCTCTCCCCAGGTTCAGTAAACTTACTAGGGAGGTCATAGGTGTCAGCATGTTACTCCAGTCCTCATGGCTATGATTTATTACAACAAAAACACACAAAGGAAATTTGGCAAAAGTAATAGACTGGGTAATTTATAAAGAAAAGAGACTGGCCCTGAAGTCCAAGCCCTCTGGAAACCTTCAAGCTGCACAAATTTGTGTAGTCTCTCTGATTAGAACTCCATTAATACTCCATTGAGCAGAAATGATGAGAATGAGTGTTTTTGTCTCATCCTGGATCTTGGAGGGGAAGTTTTTACTTTCCCCCATGGATTATGAAGTTTGTCTCAGTCTGTCTACATCCATTGTATGCTGCTTTAACAAGTGTGAGACACTGGATAACTTATAAAGAAAAGGGATTTGTTTCTAACACTTCTAGAGGCTGTGAAGTCCAAGGCTACTAACCCTTTGAGAGTCTTCAAGCTACATAATCCTGTGGTGGAAGATGTGAGGTCAAAAGAAAGCATATCAAAGAGAAAGAGGCTAGAGAGGCTACCTAGCTTCATTACAGCTCACTTTAGTAATCTTTGACCCACTCCGGTGATAATTAGTTCTTCATACAAATATCATAATTATTTTAATTTCTGTGATACCATCTGTATTTTTTTACCCTTTTTATTTTTGATTTTAGTTTTTTTTAAAAGGCATTTACTTCACCCTCTCATTTTTAAAAAAAATTTAAGATGAAATTTTGCATTTTAAAGGCTACCTCACTCTCCCAGTAGCTGGAATTATAGGCACACACCACTATATTCAGCAACATGGCTCCTTTTTAACGGAACTGATCTCTTAGCAACTTTTCTATGTACCCTCTTTTCTGGACAGTCTGTAGATTTTCTGAGTCTTTCAGCTCTGCTCACCCCACCCCCCAGTTCTTATGGCATATCAACCTAAAAGAGGCCAATGCATGCTGCAGCCTGAATGCTACACTGCTTTGGAATTTTCTCTGCCAAGTAAAGCATTCTGTCACCTGAAAGTCTGACATGCAAAATCCCAGGCCACAAACAACATGCATCCTAATATTTTTTTACATGTGTATGCCTGCATGCATGTATGTTTTTTGTGTGTATGCCTACTGTCTGTGGATATCAGAAGAGAATACTAGATCCCCTGGGATTGGAGTTAAGAATGGTTGTAAGCCTCCAAGTGGGTGCTGGGAACTGAGCCCAGGTCCTCTGCAAGAACAGCAAGTGTTCTTAGCCACCGAACCATCTCTGCACTTCCACCCTAACACTTGTATATGGCTAACAAGGGTGGCCTGCAGGCTAATAGAGTCCTCATAAGCTTTACTGTCCTAGTCTTCCTTACTATACTTTTTGTAACCAAAGAGTCTGCCATGCTGTTTCTAATTATCTAGTTACCAAACACACTGTCTTCTATGTGTAAAGCAGAGTACCAAAAAAAGATAAAAATACAACTTCTGTTTATGTTATTTACATGCTGCTTATGATATAACACATTCATGACCAGACTTAAGTCATTTAATGTAGCTATTGCATTATTCTATAGAATAAATAAATAAAAGAAAAAAGCTGAATACGGAGCTTTAACTTATCTATTACATAGAAACTAAAATTTAGTATTGTTCTAGGTTGTGCTAATATTCAGCACCTGATATGTAATATATTTTAATATAATTTTATACTTTTAGTTACTGCTATAAAACTTGAAAGGCATATATTTCAGTAATACTATACATTTCAATATTTTTATTTATACAGTATAAGAAATTACTTAGTTTTGATGGATCTAATTTAGGAGTTCTTCAAAGATTTATAGCTGGTTCCATGGCTGGTGCAACTTCCCAAACCTGTATTTATCCCATGGAGGTATGTATTATTATAACATTTTAATTAAAATAATGCTTTTAATGCAACTAACAATCAGAAATGGCTTCCAGATCATTATAGTAACTTTGTATGATTTGAATCTTGTATAAAGTGTCAGTCTCAATATACTTTGTTGTTGTTTGAGACAAATGATGTTGTAGATAGACCAAGAAAATACATTTCTTTAGTCACTTGGTAGGTGAATATGGATTGTATGCATGCTGAGCTTAAGATACTTTGCTAGGTGCCATGTAGGATCCAAGGGGGACTGAGATGGGGATTTTGATCATGTATTCCATAGTCTATAAGGGAAAATAAAACATATACATCGATATCAATGATCCAAAATTGAAAAAAGTTGTAGAAGATAGCTCACTATATAGTGCTAGGGAAACTCAAAGGAAAGAATTTATTTATTTCTAGTTAAGAATTCGATCAAAGACATGGCCAGAATGTGTGATCATGGCATAGGCTTTGAACATGAGGGATTATGAAGAAAGGCGTTTTCAGTGGAAATAGCAGGTTGAACAAAGGAAAGGAAATTTTAATAAGTAGACACTTAGTTTTGCACTGTTTGAGGTGTTTTTATTGTTGTTGTTTGTGTTTGGTTATTTGAGACAGTATCTCACTCCATAGTCCAAGTTAGCCTGGAAATGACTATTCAGCCCAGGCTAACATTGAGCTTGTTGGCAATCCCTTGTCCTGGTCTCCTGTGTGTTGAGATTACAGGCACAAGCTATAATTTTTGTAACATTTATAGCACGATATAACAAGCCTCACTAGATTGCTGCATAAGCCAGGTGAATCTAATCAATACCCTGTTATTACATTACTATCTTTTACACCGAGGTGATGAAGACCAGGCTGATTTTAGGTAAAACTGGCCAGTATTCTGGGATTATTGATTGTGGCAGAAAGCTTCTGAAGACAGAGGGCATTCGGACCTTCTTCAAAGGCTACGTTCCCAACATGATAGGCATCGTACCGTATGCAGGCTTAGATCTCGCCACCTTTGAGGTGAGTTCATTCTCAAAGCATTACATTATACGTTATATTTGACATTGTGACACAAGATTTTTATTTTGAAATATAGATATGGTTTTGCATGAAATAGCTTCTTATCAAGAATCAAATTGAGTGTTCTTATTTGCCTTTCTCTTAGACATCTGGTAATCTAGTCATTTTTATTTTTGTTTGTTTATTTTTTGTAGCTTACTTCTTGGTAATGATGATTATAGACATAACTTCTGATAAAATAGTAGTTTTTAAGCCCTGGAAGTGCATCAGAATCACCTACTTGTAGATCTTTAAAAGAATAGACCCCCTTGGCCACATCCTGAGGTATTCTGATTTAATTATCCCAGGAAGAACTGTTGCAGTTGGAATTTTCTTTGTGCTGCCAAACCAACTCCCAAATAAAGACACAGAGACTTACTATTGATTATGAATACTCAGCCTTCACTTGGGCTTGTCCCACTAGCCCTTCTAACTTAATTTAACCTGTTTCTATTCATATATGTTTTGCCTCAGGGCTTTTTACCTTTCATTCTGCATGTCCTACTCTCCTGCTTCCTCCGTGTCTGTCTGTCTGGCCCCTGGCATCTCCCTTGTATCTCTTTTTCTTTCTTCTTTTCCAAGCCTAAGTTCCTCCTTCTACTTACTCTCCCTGCCCAGAAGTCCTGCCTATACCTCCTCCCTTGCTATTGGCTGTTCAGCTTTTTATTAGACCAATCAGGTGCCTTAGGCAGGCAAGGTAAAACAGCAACACATCTTTACATAGTTAAACAAATATTCCGCCGGGCGGTGGTGGCGCACGCCTTTAATCCCAGCATTCGGGAGGCAGAGCCAGGCGGATCTCTGTGAGTTTGAGGCCAGCCTGGGCTACCAAGTGAGCTCCAGGAAAGGCGCAAAGCTACACAGAGAAACCCTGTCTCGAAAAAACAAAAAACAAAAAAAACAAAAACAAACAAATATTCCACAACATAAACAAATGTAATACGTCTTTACATAGTTAAATGAATGCAACACATCTTTGCATAGTTAAACAAATATTTCACAACAGCCTGGCATTCAGATTTCCTAACTGCACAGAAGAATCTGATGTGTAGATAAGGTTGAGAAAACAGAACTATTCTTGCATGGTTGTGAAGATTAGAATCAAGGAAATGAATAAACATGGATTAAAGATGAGAGCCAGCCTAGAAGTGAAACCCTGACAGTGTAGTGTTATCAGGCAGGGTCACAGGCATTTCATGGTCATGATCATACATTTGTCTCAGGACAGATTTGAGATTGGCATAAAAATGCTATTGTGTTAGTTTCTGTGGGGATATCCAGAATTATTGCTCTGGTCTTTAAAACCAAAACAATAAAAGGAAAACAAAACAAACAAACATACAAACAAAAATAAAAAACAAAGCCAGACAACAACACATAAGAAACATAGACATACAAATGCAGAGTGTGAAGTTGAGGTGCTAAACTTTATTCTACTTAGAGTTGCAAGATCAAAGGTCCTCTCTTCTCCAGCAGCTTCTGAAGAACTACTGGCTGGAACACTACTCCGTGAACTCAGTGAACCCCGGGTTAATGATCGTGCTGGGCTGCAGCGCACTGTCGCACACTTGTGGTCAGTTAGCCAGCTTCCCCCTGAACCTTGTTAGAACTCGCATGCAGGCAGGTGAGTGTTTCAGGAGTTTAGTTTAGTGATGCCATCACTAAGGTAAGGAATATGTTTTAAGTAAGTATGAATTGATGGTTTGAAAAACAGAAAACCGATAGTATTGATTAAGGAAAAGCTAACCAGTTTAAAATATTAGATCTGAATGTATTGTTGTTATTATTTTAAACATTTATTGATTTTATTTTATGTGATGAGTGTGTTGCTTGCATGAATCTACATGTTCTCCATAAGTGCAGTGCCTGAAGCAGCCAGAAGAGTGCACTAGATCTCTAGGAACTGGAGTTATAGATGGTCATGTGCCTCCATGTGGGTCCTGGGAACTGAACCTGGGTCATCTGGAAGAGCAGCAAGTGCTCTTAACCATTGAGCTATCTCTCTTGGAAACTTTTGTAAGTTTCAAATGTTTTTGTTTTTACCTCCAAAGTTCTGTCTGGGGCCTTCCACATTTGCTCCGGTTACTGATGATCTCTTTAAGAGGATTTTAACTTGGAAGTGCCACGTAGAGCAGTGTAGGGTTTCTTTCTTTAACTCAAAGCAACAGCTAATCTGTGGAGGCACGTCGTTCTTCTTGGTTTTGCTGTTACTGTTGTAAACCGCTCTGGGACTCTCTGTACTTCGGTCTGCTCAGGGAGGTGATATTAAGGACTGTGTGCTTTATTTTCTTGGTGAAATATTAGGCATTTAGATTTTAACAAATGAAAAAAAATCACTTTTCAAAGATGGAAAAGCAACACAATGCTATTATCTTTTGAGTAAATTAAGGGTCTCACAGTGGGTGATATGCTTTAGCTTTTTCTTTCTCAGTTGGGCTTTGGGTTCAATTTATATTGCAATTGAGGTGGAGAATTTCCCTGCCTAGCATCACTCACGCCTTCTTCTGTTCAACTACCCTTCAGTCCCACTTCCAAACGCTTCTGTGAAGTCTCTCATGAAAGACTTGCAAGTTGTTCAAGGGAACTTTCTGCACTGATGAAATCATCTATATCTGTACTGCCCAGTATAGTAGCCACCAATTACATGCGACTATTTGAAATGTACTAATATGACTGAAGAGCAGAAATTTAATTTAACTTTAATTAAACAGTCACATGTATAGTCACTACCCTATTGAGCAACATAGGACCATTCTATATAGGAGTATCCTCTGAAATGATTTCAGTTTCTATAAATTCTCATTATCTTTGGGCTAGATTAATAAGTAAGTATTAAATATTGAATTATACTGTGTTTTAAAATTTATAGCTATCCGGAAAAATGAAACAATACCTATGTTGCAGCTCATTAAAGAAATATACACTAAAGAAGGAAAGAGAGGATTTTACAGGGGTCTTACCCCTAACGTCATCAAGCTGCTCCCTGCAGTGGGCATGGGCTGTGTGGCTCACGAACTAGTGAAATTCCTCTTGGGATTAACCTAGAAGTGGAATGTCAAACCGCCACCATTGCCGCAGTCACTAAGGTACAAGACAATCCTGGGCTCTCAGATGATCTTACTGGTTCCTAAGAGGAAAGAAATATCAACTAATTGCAAAATTACTTTGTCTTTATTTATTATAAAATATACAAATTAAACAATAGTTTTGGTAGAGTTCTTTAATAATTTAAAATCCTTTATTATCCACAGAATTCTTATTTTACATTTCCTGTTACCTTCTCCTTAAACCTAAAACTAGGTTTTGATTGGGTGCTAATATATCGTACAATCACATTAGAAAACATTTGGTAAGCTACACTGGAGTTTTTACTAGCATTCTCTTTTTAAGTTATGAACATGTTTTACACAGTAAAGCAAAAGTCAATGCATTTAAATTTGACACTACAGTTCATCTCTTCAGCAAAGTGGAAACCCATTCCATAATTCCTTCTAGAATGTTATGGGTTGGGTGACTCACTTTGTCACTTCCCTTGCTAGTCCTGTGTCCTTTCCGTTTCTGCACATCCCATCCCCCCCACCCCACCCCCACCCCAAGACCGGTTTATCTTTCTAGACATCTTTGTGGACAAGAGCTGCCTTTCTTGCCTAGCCTGGGGGAATTCCTATGTATATGGTTTCCACAAACCCTGAGAATGATTTGGCCGGGGCAGTGGCTTCTCTCCACTGGGAAAAAAGTTGGCTAACATTTCTTAATTGAGGACCCGTTTGGGATCTCAAAAGTCCTACCCACTTCAACCATCTCAGGTAATCTAACTGAAACCAGTTGCTGGAACTGGAGGTGGGGCAGCTGTCTCCTCCTGGGAGGGAGGGAGGGAGGGCTAAGTGTGACTCACAGCTCATTGTCTCCAGAGTTCCTCTTCGGAGTCACTGCCTTTTATTTGCACTGTGAGTGGGAGCTTCAGGGGTCATAAAGTTGACTGAGCAATAATGCTATTATGACCTTATATTTCACTTTAAAATAAGATGTCTATTGTTGGAACTCTGTTAATAGTTGGTTAGTTCTGTATTTTTTTTTACTTCGTTAGCAAATATCAATTGTACAAAAATGAATAGCTTCACTGTGTCATTTTCATACATTATGCTATGAACTTTGATCACATTCAACAATAAACTCAGTTAAAAAGTGAGCAAAGGACTTGGATCGACATTTTCCCAAAGAAAATATACAAATGACACAAATAAGCAAATAAAAGTTCCTTGATATTCCTGACCACAGGAAAAGCAAATTCAAACCTAAATGAAATCCCATTTTACACCACTGTGATGGCTATTATTGAGAAAACCCTAGAAAACAGCGAGTGAGTTCTGGTGAGGATGTGGAGAAACTGGAGCCCTGTGCATTGTTGATGGAGGACGGTGCCACTGCTGCGGAGAACAGTTCCTCAGGAGATCTCATCACCAAAAAGAAGAATGATCCTGCTGTCCTGCAGCCTATGCTGATGTGGATCTGGCTCTGTATGCCGTGAATGTGTTGCTCTGATTGATTGATAAATGAAATGCTGATTGGCCAGTAGCCAGGCAGGAAGTATAGTATAGGAGGGACAGGAGAGAGGAGAATTCTGAGTCAGGAGATGCTGCCAGCTGCCGCCATGAGAAGTAAGATGTAAAGTACCGGTAAGCTACAAGCCATGTGGCAACTTATAGATTAATTGAATGGGTTAATTTAAGATAGAAGAACTAGATAGCAAGAAGCTTGCCACGGCCATACAGTTTATAAGTAATATAAGTCTCGGTGTGTTTACTTGGGTCTGAGTGGCTGTGGGCCTGGCAGGACTGGAGAAATCTCCAGCTACGTTATGCTCTTTGAAAAACAGTGCAAAGCAGGGGCTCAAGGAGCTACTTGCTCATCTATGCTCATATCAGCATTGTTTGCAATAACCAAAATGTTCAAGCAACCTGGAAGTCCATCTACAGGCCAATAAACTGTGATTCATGCATATAATGGAATGCTCTTCCTCTTTTAAAAGAAAATCTTGGTACATATTACAGTATGGATGACCCTAGAGGACATGAAACTAAGTGAGATAAACTCATTACAAAGTATAAATACTGTATGTTCTCTTATATGAGGTACCAAGATTGATTAGACTCATGGAGGAAGGTGGAATGGTGGCTGCCAGTGGCTTGGGAGGGAAAGGTGACACCTGGAGTTACAAATGGTTGTGAGCTGTCATGTGGTTGCTGGGTACCAAACCCAAGTCCTCTGGAAGAGCAAATCGTGCTCTTAACTGAGAAGCCATATCTCCAGCCCCTGACCCAAATTTCTTATAGTGTTAGACTCCTTTTGGAATGAGCACACTGTGTTCTGCCTCCCTGGACTAGCTCCATAAACACAGGGGCTTCAGCTAGTTTCTTCATTGCTGTCTCTCTCACGTGGAGGTCTTTGGGTGGCACATAGCAGGCATTCAATGAAGACTTACTAGTTGAACGAGCAGCATCCCGGGGAAGGAACATCTGTTTACACTTGTTTTATATTCGGTGGAGGGCAAGGGTTATTATACCACCTTTTGTTACCTGTCTTTTTCCAACCTTAATTATAGCCCTTTCTTTTTAGAAAGTTGGTAATTATTGCAATAGTACCTAACTCTAATATGATTCAGGGCAGTAGTTTATATAAAATAATTAATGTTATTGTAGTTTTATCTCACCTTTTGTGTGCTTTTTTTTGCATGTGTTCACATGTGTAGGTGTCCTTGTGGAGGTCAGAGGTTGACATTAGGTGTCTTCTTTAATCACTCCCCACCTTATTTAAATTTTTATTAGATTGAGTGTGTGTATGTGTGTGTGTGCAAGTGCCAAGGCATGTGTGTGGAGGCCAGAGGTCACTTGCTGGGGGTCAGTTCCTTCTTCTCACCCTGTGGGTCCCAAGGATCAAACTCAGATCATCAGGATTAACAATAGGTATCTTTACTTGCTGAACCCTCTCCAGGGCCCTCCACCTTATTTTTTGAGACAGGGTCTCTGATGAACCTGGAGCTTGCCTACTGAGGCAAGATTGTCTGGGTAGCAAGCCCTAGAGATGCCCTGTCTTTGCCTTTACAGCACTGGGATTGTGGGTGTGCACTGCCATGTCCATTATTATTATTATTATTATTATTATTATTATTATTATTATTATTATTATTATTTTAATGTGGGTGCCAGGGGATTGAACTCAGGTCCTCGTGCTTCTAAGGCAAACATTTTACTGACTGAGATATCTTTCCATCTCCCCTCACCCCTAATCCTGTATTGCATTGTAGCTTTATTGTGTTATTAATTTACCTTCTAGAGCAACAAAACTTCCTAGGAGCTTTGCTTTCAATAGCTCAACGTATATCACTGTCCTGTACTGTAATAAAGCTCTAGCTAAGAGTTTCACTTCCCTCCAGCCTGTGGTCACTTCTGTTACTGTTCCTGGCTCGAGCATTCCTGACTACTCCCAGTAACCCTTTGAACTTTATTTGCTTTGAACTTTCTCTCCCGCTGGAAAGTAGGGAGGCGGGAATGAGAGTTAGATAGTAAAGAAAACCGAGTATGTCTCTGAATAAGGACGGTGATCATGGCTGCAGTGCACCACGTCTGCAGAGTCTTCCTCATACACTGGGTGTTGTTTCTACGTCTGCAAGGAGAAAGCAGTCAAGCTTTGTGTCGTAAAGAGAGTGTTTTATACTGGGCAAGTCTGGAACCTGTGTGTTGCTTTTTCAGTAGAAGATATTCCACAGGTGGGTAAGAAAAGCTCAATTATTGCACATCCATTCTGCACATCAAGCCTTGCCTTCAATGCCTGTGTGGAATATTTCCAACATAAAAATGAAGCAATGTATTTGGAAAGTTTATTCTTCATGGCTGATAGAAGAGTCATGAAGGTTAAATTATACAGAGGCTTAGTGGAACCACTGCTGACTTAATCCACCCTGTGATAGTAGGCCAAGGGTGGGTCACATGATGCACCCTCTGCGTGCCATTTCCTCTTCCCTAATAGACTCTGGGTGTGTAGAACAAGCTCTGCCGTCACTCACCTCTTCCTGCTAGCTTCCTAGACAAATCCCAACCTCCTCTCTATGATGCCAGCAACATCACAGGAGACGGTATGGGGGAGATGCAGGGAGGTAAGTTCTCTGCTCTAACCCCATTCCTGGCCATCCAACTGAACATCAGTGACCAGTGTTTCTTCTTTCTCTCATCGTCTGGATGGCTTTTACTATACCATACTGCTGACCGCATGAAAGTATTATATAAACTATGGGTTGTACTTTGTTCTGGTCATAACAAGCTGGTTTTACTTAGTTTGCTCCTGTGAAGGAAAATTTGTTATAAGTAAACCCATCTTAGAGGAGAGGAATTTTTTTTTTAAGAATATTGGGGCTTTGTTCACTTTAAAAGCCAATTTGCAAAATTAGCAAGCCCATGCAACATAGAAAAGAAGCAGCCCGTGTATACTCATTCACAGATTCCATCCAAATTTTACCTGTTCTCCAGATGATATCCTTTCAGGTCACATGCTGAACTTCTTTTATTTATGGTTTTTTTCTTTTCTTTTCTTTTTTCTTTTGGTTTTTCGAGACAGGGTTTCTCTGTGTAGTTTTGGAGCCTTTCCTGGAGCTCACTTGGTAGCCCAGGCTGGCCTCAAACTCACATAGATCCACCTGCCTCTGCCTCCCGAGTACTGAGATTAAAGGCGTGCGCCACCACCACCCAGCTATTTCTGGTCTTTTTCATCCAAGAACATTGTTTAAGTCATCCCTCGACTTTCATTATCTTTACAAATCTAAAGGCTACAGACTGTAGAATACTCTGTCTGGTTTATCTGACGTTTCCTCTTGATTGCATTCAGATTGTTCTCCTGTATGGAACTACTCACTCAATCCAGTCAGGCATCCTGTTCAGCTACCTTTGATGCCTGCCACACAGCTTGTGTCACTCAGACCTGCCTGGTGTCTCTTAACTTATAAGGAAGATAGGAAGGAAGAGAGAAGGGAGGGGGAGGAAAGAGGGAAGGAAAGAAGGAAGCGTGCATGACCAGAGATGGAGAGAAGAGGGTAACGAAAGGACAGAGGAGGCATAGAGGGAAGAGAGACTATCGGTATTTTATTATAAAGTGGAAATATGCAAGATTGATCCACTGCCCATGATTACTGTTATTAAAAATATTCACATTATTTACACTAAATGTATAGTTTTCAGGACATAATTTGAATAAATATTGAAACACTGAAGTTTTAACACAGCTTTTAAAATAATTTTCAAAATGCTGAGGCACGATTTTAAAGCCAGTTATAACTCTATTATTTAAAGCAATTACAATTACTTTTAAATGTGAAGTATTCACATGATTTAGTAATGGTGGTGATGTTAGTAATTTAGTGCCATATTTTCACAATTGAGAATTATTTGCATTTATTTTGGGAAGGGGTTGGTAGATAGTCTGGGCAAGAGACAGAATTCATCCACCTTTTATCCTGGAATTCTGACTCTTAAATGACGTAGAGAGTATGATAGAATTTCCCAGTAGCTTAAGTGTGGTATGAAGGAGCCTAAACTGAAATGGTTATTTCCTCACTACCCTGCTAGGACATCAGGGTCATATTTCGCTGCATGATAAGATCCCCTTTCCTATGATGATCGCAGCTGTACAGTGAAGCTGTTAAACACGCCTGGTAGAACGGGTCCTCATGGAGGGCTGGTGCTTTGTCTTTATCAGGGCAATTAGTAGCTGCTGGTAAAAAGAGCAAACATGTTTACCTGCTCAAACTGCTCTAGAGTGGTTATTCAAGCAGATCCGCTACCACTCCAAGGAATCCAAAGTCGGTGCTGAAGTCTTCAAGGATCAAAATGGATGAGGTCAAACAGTCTGCTGTTTCCATGGAAATGAAGGACAGGAGGAGGCCAGAAGCCTTTTAAAGCAGAAGTGCTGAATTAGGCTGAATGCTAGACTTTTTCCCTGACCACAGAAATGAATCAAGTAAAACAAATATGAGTCTGGGGTTTTCTGTGTGGCCTTTGTGGGAGCCCCTGACCCGTGGGCCTTACCAACAGACACAGGAAAGGAAGCCCTCTCATGAAGGTATGTAAAGTCCATGGACATTTTCTTCTCCATGTAGAAACTTGCTGTGACTGTTATCTGTATTAGCCATCCTTCACCATCATAGCAAACAGTGGAGATAATCAGTTTATAAGTAGGAAAAGGTTCTCCTGGGCTTAAGGTTTCAGAAGTTCCAGTCCATGGTCACATGACCCCACTGCTTATAGGCCGCTTTGCGGTTGTGGGTACGGGGGAGGGGGGGATAGGGTGGAGCGTGTGTGTGTGTGTGTGTGTGTGTGTGTGTGTGTGTAGGTGACAACAGTGGTGAGTGCGGGGGTGGAATAAAACCTCACCTCATGGCTGGGTAGCAAGAAACAGAGACTGGGGTTCTGCAGCCCCCATGGTACAGTTCTCCCCCACTGGCCTGAAGACCTCACAGTAGGCCGCACCTCTAAAAGGCTCTACCCCCTCTCCACAGTGCTAAGCTTAGTACCAGGATTTTAACACGCGTCTTTCTGGGGACATCCATATCCAAACTACAGCAATTGTATACGGTGTTTCTCAATCTATTGAACATATATTCATAAAACAGTAAAACTTATTCCCAGATGATTAGAAGATAGGCCTAAGTTTTTATTAGATTCAACAAACAAAAAGCTGATCGAATTTCTGAATCTCCCCAATGTCTCATTGCCTCGTGGCACACATTTATTTTCTTCTTCCCAAACCAGGCACTGCTCTTATTTCTGTGTGATTCCTATGCAGGAAGCCTGGTCAGACAGACCTGAAGTTTGTTTCTGGGCAGTTCACAATGCTGGCTCGGCAGGCCGATGGCTCCCGGTATTATTTATAGCAGAGTTTAAAATTTAAACACTTCACAAACTTATATTTGATTTTCACAGTGCTTGTTTAAGAATCCTTTATTCCATTTTGTTCATGTTTAAGACTGGTTTTTAAAGTCTGCTTTACTGAGACTCTTTACACAGAACAAAATAAACCCATGTTGGTTTCTGATGAACACACACTGTGTAAGCGCCTTCGTAATTAAGATCTAGGGCTGGGCGGTGGTGGCGCACGCCTTTAATCCCAGCACTCGGGAGGCAGAGGCAGGCGGATCTCTGTGAGTTCGAGGCCAGCCTGGTCTCCAAAGCGAGTTCCAGGAAAGGCGCAAAGCTACACAGAGAAACCCTGTCTCGAAAAACCAAAAAAAAAAAAAAAAAAAAAAAAAAGATCTAGGGAAGTCCCGTCACCCCCATCCGTATGCCGCCCTTTGCTCTTTAATATCACCCCTCCCCACAATAAAAATGACTCGTAACTCTGGCAGCTCTAGATCTGTTTCTGTCCCTATATATATAATTTTGTTCTTTCCAGAACGTCCTGTCATGCGAGCTGTCTGTCAACGGCTGCTTTTCAGTGCGGAGAGACGTTTCCTTCTGTGAACGCAGTACTGGCTGTTTAGGAGTTCGTCCACTCAGGAACCTTTCGGTTGTTCCTGGGTTGGCAAGGGTCTTCTCTTGAGATCAGCAGATCTCCAGAGAGGGCCTTTGATGCCGTTTTCAAGGAGAAGTAACAAGAACAGATGATGTCTTAGGGCCTTTCCCGAGGAAGGGGCTAATTCCCAAGACTACAATGTGGAAACAATTGAAGTACAGGAACTGGTTTCAGGACGACTTTTATTAACAGCAGGCAGCCCTTATCTACAGACTTAATATCCATACACTATGTTTTAAACAGAATGGTAGGGAAGGAGGTATATTTAAGAACTTAGACCCTGGCTTTTGAAGAAACAGGTGGTTTCAGTTTTTATTTTAAATACCCGAAGACAACAGGATATAACCACAGTTTCTACTGAGTAGAGCGACTGAATGGAGAATATTCCAGTCAAGGGGCATCCTACTTGATGGCGAGGCAGCTGTTCATATTCTCATTTTACTGATGAGAGGCTATTCAGGGAAGCTACATCCCGTCCTTGGAATTACACAGCTGAGGATCAGGTCTCGGACCTTCTCTCTGTAGATCAATGTTTCTCCCGTTATCCTCGAAACTGTGTCTCATCTGAACTGTATGCCGAACCCCAGAATCACACTTGTCTTGAGCGGAAGGAGCTAAGGTTTCTCTGTGTGCTGTGGGGAGGGACTCTCTTTTCTCTATCTCCCCTCCTTTCTCTACGGCCTCCTGGGTGACCGATGCTGCTCTCTGAAAAAGGCCTCTCTGCTGTTTTTGGTCTGATAGACCTTTCCACAATGGACTTGCCATCTCAGTTACCTACCCACTACCATCCTTCTGGCGAACATAAACAGCACTTCTCCAATGGGCCTTTGAGACTGAGCAACCTGCCCTTTAAAACACCTCCGCACTCCACGCTTTAACCAGCTGGCGGCAAAGCTTTGCTTGAGGGGCTTCAGACAGAGCAGAAACCCTTCCCGCGTCCATCCGAGCACCCCACCCCGCCTGCCTGCATGTTCCGGGGGGCGGGAATCTGGCCCAGCCCGTCCCAGCAGCCAACCCAGGCCTGGACCAGCTCCGCCCCGAGCAGCAGCTGGGCGGCCACACCCTGCGCCCAGCTAGGTTCCTGTGAGCCCGAAGCCTCGCCCCCCGACGACGTTCCAGAGGATCTGCGGCTGCCGCCCCACCCAGCCAGCCCGCAGTGACTTCCCCGGGACCATGCTGCGCTGGCTGCGGGCCTTCGTGCTGCCCACCGCCGCCTGCCAGGACGCGGAGCCGCCCACGCGCTACGAGACTCTCTTCCGGGCGCTGGACCGCAATGGGGACGGCGTGGTGGACATCGGAGAGCTGCAGCAGGGGCTGCAGAGCCTGGGCATCCCACTGGGCCAGGACGCCGAGGAGGTGGGTCGCCATGGGGCGCTGGGGCGGCTGCAAGGCGCTCCGGGGACACAGCCAGGTACCCGGAGGGCGGTGGCCTGAGGCCAGGCAAGGAGGCAGAACTATGCCCGCCAGCGGGCTGGAAGAGCTCCTGAGAGTTGGATCTGGAAAGCAGCGGGTATTTTTCCAGATAAATTAGTGTTGCACACTTAAAACTATCAACGCTTTCGTTTTGAGAGCATCAATGGTTCTTGGTTCTTCACTTGCCCAGACCTTTGCAAACCCTGCATGGTTGTTTAACTGTCAGACTTCTGTAGGTCCCAAGTTAGGTGAAAGAGACACTTTATATCTCCTGGAAGCAACTTTGTTACAACTACTAGAGTTTATTGTTTCAAAAACGAGTTAAAAGCAGCCGTGCTCCCAGTGGCTGGTTGAGGGGGAAAGACCACATTCCGTTTTTATGACTTTCTAAGTTAGTGCCCTAAGTACACATATTGATCTGAAGGGTTGACCTGTTGTAAAGCAACTGTACTTCCTCTGAGTCATGTAGATTGTGCCCCTGACATCCAGGCCCCTTGGCAGGGTGGGGACATGGGATCTGGAACGTGTCCAGCCCGCTGCTGTGCAAGAGGGCACTGGCTTTCCTGTCCCAAGAGGAACGTGCCTGAGTTACTGCGAGGGCTACCAACTGTTCTGTATCTATATTTAAAACTCCTCTGTCAGCGTCAATGTCCTTAATAGAGGCCTCTTCACTTTACTATGTCCTCTTAGTAAGTTACAACTTGTCTTGGAAGCAACCCATTTTGCCCAAAGGATTATTATGTATTTCATTTCTGATCTCTGCTAATTCCATTTTTTCACTCTGGCCATAGGTTTGCTTATTTAATACACACTCTGAAAGAACCAACTTTGGGTACTTTTTGCTGAGTGTGTCTGTTCTACTCGCGCTGAGTTGACTCATTTCCTCCTCTTTCTTGACTCAGAGGCCTGACTTACTAATTTTGAGTGATAGCATCTCTTAGGCTCTCTGCAGCTGCATCTCACAGGTATGCTGGGGATTGTTTGTATTATTCTCTTCCTCGTGTTTTCTAATCACTGGCACGACTTCTTTGACTCATGCATCATTTTAAGAGTGCTTTAAATTTCCTAAATGTTTTTGTTTTTTTGAAAATATGAATAAAAGTAGACAAAGCATCTGGTGAGATTTTAAAAAGAGAGGGAGTAGCCAGGCCTGATTGTGCAGCCCTATAATCCCAGAACTCTGGAAACTGAGGCAGGAGAATTGCCACAAGTTACAGGTCAGCTTGGGCTCTGTTCTCTTCTTACTTGGGTCAAACCCAAGTGAATGGAAACAAACAGCAACAACAAAACTCCCCAAACCCCACAGTAACAACCACTCGGAATCAGGAGGAAAAGTCGAATTTTTCAAAATGTATTATATAAAAAATAAATTAGGTAAAAACTATGTATATATAAGCATATATAGCAGGGCAGCTCAGGTTTATCACTAATAAAAGTATATATTTTGTGCATATATATATAAATTATATTTTGTTCAGAGTATAGCGTCACTACCGGTGGTCATGCCTGGCATGATCAAACTAGTCCCAGATTAATGCATTCTTCTGCTAAAGGTTAGTAATAGTTACTCCTCAATGAGAAGGGATTCATTTTCTACTTTTTTCTTTACAACATTTGTAGTATTTCAGTTTAGGAGAGTAAATGCACATCATTTTTAGAATTAAGGGGAAGCTATTTTTATTTTGAATAACTGTCACCTCTGTGGTGTGTCCTCCTGGACCACCTTCCAGAGATGGGCTGACTGCGTACTGCTGTTTGTGGCTTCCTGACCTCACGCGTTACTGCTTTTATGAGTCTCGAGTGGTATTACTTATTTAATCATTATGCCCTCCAAAAAGACCAGCACTTAGGATTAACAATTCTGTTTCATTCACTGGATCAAAATGATTTCAAAAGGTTAGGGCTAGCATCTGAAATACACTGACGTGGCAGTGACCTGTCCTTTATTAATTAAAAAATAAAAAAACTGAACTTTAAATCAGTTGTGTTACTTTTTTTTTAATACACTTGTTTATTTACTTGTATGTGCGTGCACATGTGCTTTCATGAGAACCATTGCATGTATGTGGAGCTCATATGGAGGATGACTCACCAAGTCACTTCTTTCCTCTTTCCAAGTGAACTCCAGGATGGAACTCAGGCCTTGGTGGCGGGTGCCTTTCCCCTCTGCTGTCCTGTAGGCCCCAGTTGTTAGTGTTTCTGTTTTCAGCATAAGTGGGACCAGCTAGCCAAAAACAGGCTGGGGAAAATCAGATAAACCTGTGGTATGTGATATGGCAGGGGGATTCCTTAGCCACGGGCCAGCTTGTATGCCTTATCAACTGTGATCTGGACATCCATAACCTGTCTATGTTTCCACTTCAGGCCATTTCTCCTCACACATGCAGTGAATGCCACCCCTTCACGCCTAGACACATGCTGGGAAGGTTTTCCTTCTCTTCATTTCCCAAGGCTCCTTCTCCTGTGGCTGGAGTATGGCAGCTCTGGTTGTTTTGTGCTCAAACACTCAGGGATCCTAGTTAACCAGGCTTCAGCTTTCCCTCCTCATTTACGGAGGTGTGGGGTTTGAAGAAGAGCTGCGTTCAACACAGGAATTCCTAGAATGTCTAGGCCAGGCTGACAGGGAATTAGCCAAACGGTATTGACAAGAGAATGTGAGGACACTTGTGTTGGGGACAAGTGGCCCGGCTTGAGTTCCCCAGAGAATCCAGTCGCTGCCTGGAGCAGCCCAGGGAAAGGATGTCTTTGCAGTGTATCCGAAGACACCATGGCTGGAGGCCAGATGATGTCAGTCAGCCATGTCCCCTATGCAGGGTCCTTGGAAGGGAAATAATCCCACCCTGCATGGGCCATGATCCCTACAATACACAAAAACTTCCTGGAGTCCTCAGTAATTTTCAAGATTCTGAAAGGATCTTGAGACCAAAGAGGCTGTCAGGTACTACTACTCAGCATTTTACTGTATGATACACTACTTCATGTCTATATAATAAATTGCCAATACACCGCCATTTAGCTTATTGACAGTTTCAAAACTGTGTCAAATAAAATTGCACTAGAATCCCTTCGTTTTTATTTTTTGTCTCATTTGATCCAGTTATCTTCATAAGGCACATTTTAAAAAAACTTATGTAATTACAACATGTCTTCCTTCCCTTTCCTCACTTCAAACTCTCCCATGCACTCCTCCTGCCTTTCCTCCAAACTTAGGGCCTCTTTCCACAATGTTATTGAATATATGTACATTTATACATGAATATATATATAGTAAAATATATATATAGTGAAATATATATACATACATATATAGTGAAATATAACCTGCTCAGTCTGTATAATGCTACTTGTACGCATGTTTTCAGGGCTGACCATTTGGTGTTGTGTGCTCTTCCTTGGAGAAGACTATTTCTCCTAATTTTAGCATTCCTTATTTACCTGTAGGTCCCAGGGTAGGGCTGAGGCCGCATGGGCTGTTCTCCTTTCACTTTGACATGTCTATTACCCTTGTTCAACTCCTATTGGGACAGTCATTTTGGCTTAATGGACGAGATTTTGGTGAGATTTTAGGGATGTCGTTTCTGACATTACTAGGAAACACAATCTCATAGCAAACTCCCTGACACTTACAATCTTTCCTCCCCATCTTCTACATTGTCTCCTGAACCTTAGGTGTGGGAGTGTATTGGAGATGTATCCACTGGGTCTGGGCTCCACAACTCTGCATTTTGATTGGTTGTGGTTTTCTGTAGTGGTCTCTGTCTGTTGCAAGGAGAAGTCTCCTTGATGAGGGGTGAACATGACACCTATCTGTCGGTGTAAGGACAAATGTTTAAATTGTCCCTAAGGATTATGCCGGTTTAGTAAATTAGTGGTTATAGATTCTCCTGCAATATCTATGACTTCACTAGCACTGAGTAGAAAGCTGGGTTTCCTGTCCCAGACATGGTTTCTCTCTTTTTGAGAGGGTCTTAAATCCAATGAGAGAGTTGTTGGGTACCACCAAGGTATGCATGCCACTAATGCCCCCTAGGATTACTGTGCCATGCTGGGTGTTGTGCTTCGTAGGTGTTACAGCCAGATTTGGCTCTTGGTTGCTTCCCTCCTCTGGAAGCTTGAGTGGCATCTTCTGGTACCCTGAAACCTAATCCTTGGAGAGGAGGCTTTCTGAACAGTTCCAGCTCCGGGACCTCTGGGTCCTGTTTCTGCAGTGCATGGTGTCTTCAGCAACCAAGGGCAGTAGCAATAGGCTGTAATTTGGGGGGAGTCTCTTGGACATCACTGGCCAACAACTCTAAAGAAGGCTTCTCATGTCTGGTTAGGAGGTCTTTGGTTCTTGGAGGGAGCATTGTCATCCCATACGAGAAAAGTTTGTTAAAACTGTTAAATGCGGATCTCTGTGAGCTCATGGCCATCCTGGTTTACAAGTCGAGTTCCAGGACAGCTAGGGTTGTTATACAGAGAAACCCTGTCTCTAAAAACAAACAAAAAACAAAACAAAACAGAACACCAACAATAAACCAAAAACAAAACACCCCCCAAAACTATAAATGCATATTTATATACAGAATTACAGGTATTAGAATTAGTTTCAGGTAAATAGTTAATGGCATGATTCCTTACGGCTTTTTCAGACATCCTTGCTGTTACTTTACCCACTTCCCTCTTCCCACGTCCCTAAGTGCCCCTTCCACAAGTCCCCGTCAGATCACTTGTGTCCTACCGTTCCCTTCCCCCTTCCCTCCTTCTCTGGGTTTGCTTCCCTCCCCCACCTGAAGAGCCCCCCTTTCCCAGATCAGATCACTGGTACACTGCTATCCCCCTCTATTGCTCCCCGACACCCCTATCCTGACAACGATCCCGTTTCACTCTCCTAGTTTCTCTCGTTACTCTAGGCTATGCACTCATATCTGCAGATTTGGAGGCAGGAGCCCCCAACGAGAGAAAACGTGGATGCTTGCCTCACTCAATATGATTATTTCTTGGTCTCTCCGTTTCCCTGCAAAATCCATTTCACTTCCCTTAACAGATGTCCCTGAACAGTATTCCATGGTGTTACATATGTACCACATTTTCATTATCATAGGATACATTTAAAAAATGGAAATTGTGAAGTCCAAGGATTGCACATATTAATTGAGCTGTAGATTGCTTTGAGGAAACATTGTTTTCGCCCCACTCACTGCTGATCCACAGTCTGTGAATTTCCAGTTCCTTCCACTTTGGATGCCAGTTTTTATAAATGTTCCCGTTCTGAAAGAGAAGTGCCTTTTAGTCTCCTTCATACTTTTAATTTTTTGTTCTGTTCAGTGGACTGGCATATGCCCTTCCACACAGTCTACTGATCCTAATGCTAATCTCTTCCAAAATTACTCACAGACACACCCAGAAATGTTGTTATTGGTTACATGTGCATCCTTTATATACTAATCAAACTGGCATTTGAAGTTCATCATCATATCTGGGAAACGAGCCAATAACATACTTCAATCTGATGACTCAGTCAAGAGATGTGTACTAAGGCATGGTCAAGTGTTGGTGTACTGTCAAGAACTGAGGAGATGGTCTGTCTGAGAACACAGGGGTAAGAACTATGGAACTCTTCAAGTTCCACGATAATAGTTTGTCCCTAAAACATTTACCTTGAAGGAAAACCCCTAGATTTTCACTTAATTTTACCTCTTCTTCATATTTTCAAGCTTTTACAATAAATATAGCACTTAGAAGAGAGCAAATAACTGTTTAAGCTTTTCAGGTTTTATACTATTGCTCACATTTATTTATTACATGTGCACACATACCTGTATACCATGGTGCATTTGTGGAGCTCAGAGGACAACTTAAAGGAGTCGGTGCTCTCTCAGGTCATTAGGATTGGCCGCAAGCCCCTTTACCAGCTGAGCCATCTTGCCAGCTCCAGGCTCCAGTTTTTTTTTTTTTTTTTCAGTTTTGGATACAACAAATATCTGAGTAGAATGTGGAAAATAGGCTTAAAGTACACAGTAGTTAATCATTGGTAAGTATTCCAAAATTACTGAAGGAAGAGAAAGGACTTTATGGCAGGCAATCCTGAGTCAAAATTAAGAGCCAGCCAGTTGTGAAATTGCTGTGTTACATTTTTGATGCTGTGACCTCCGTTTTCTCTTTTTAAAATTTATTCATTGAAGATTTCATACATGGATACAACTCATCTTAATCATATCCACCTCCACTCCCTCTCTTCACCTTCCCTTAGCCTCCTCCCCAGTATATTTGCCTTTCAGCTCCAAGCCCTCTTTTGTTTAGTTAACTAATAAACGCAGCCCATTTGTGAATGGGTGTGTGGTCATCCACTGGCCTGGGCAGCCTTCCTGTGGCCACCCCCTAACGAAAAGTGATTCTGCCTCCCCCAGCAGCTGTCAATAGCTCCTCAGCCAGGGGTGGAGCCTCGGGAACATCTCCCACTCCACACTTGTATTTTTAACTTGCTTGTTATTACGCAGACCTTGTGCAGGCAACCACAGCTGCTGTGAGTTCACATGTTCCACAGTCACTTCATGTCTGGGGGATGGTATTTCACACACGCCCCCCCACCTCTGGCTCTTACATTCTCTGTGCCCCTGCTTTCGTGATGTTCCTTGAGCCCCTTACTTTGACATTAAGAGAGAAAATTCATGTAAGTTCTCCTAGGACTCAGGGTTATTAGGATATGGACCTCAGTGCCCTACAAAAGCAATGAGTGCTCTTAGCTGCTGAAGCATCTCTCCAGCCCCACAAATGAGGGTTTGTTGGCCATGGGGGAACAGGCCTTCTTTGTGTACTGTAGAGAATTCAGAGTCACAACTAACGTATTTGGGTAGAGAATGCATTTCTATAAGAGGTACCTGTGTGACCACACAGAAAAGACCAAAGTCATGACCAAGATAGTCAGGAAAGCCAGCTGACAGCATTTTCAAGATTGATAGGGAAGACTAAACCACAAGGCTGATAGTGTCATGTTATAATATGCAAGTATTTTATCAAGTATCTCTTTTCATTTTTCAAAATTGCCCTATTCGTTATTTGCTAGTTGATTTTTTATGTATTTAACCAACTAACACATAGCAAGAGTTTTAGGGATACCATGATGGCTCATGCCTCTTGGACTTGTTCACTGCTGCACCCCAGCTTAATGAACTTTGTCTTATACTGTTCAATAACACCGACTAAATAAAAATCTTTGTACTAGGGTTTGGGGTGATTTTTAATCATTTCCACTTTATATTTGAACCTTCTAGGAATTCAGTGACTTGACTATGACCCCGAGTCTAGCAACTGGTAAAAGCATTTAATTCTGGTCTGATTCCATAGCTCGTAATATACCATGACTAAGCTAATGTATGATAGATAATGATCCATATTTCACAGTGAACTTCATTCAATCTTTGCCAGCAAATCCTTTTGACACTTTCACGAACCCAATCAGTCAACTCTGCTTCACTGTATGAAAGGTAAGACTTTTGAACTCACAGTGGACAAGAGAGGTTAAGTAGCATTTTACAGAATGTTGCTCCAAGGAAGCTTATTTATCTACATGTGTAATAACTAGAAAAATAATTATCAATAAATAATTCTGAATTGATTAGGGTAAGAGCGAGGAGATGCTTCATTCAACAATCATGGTAATTTATCAGGAAGAATGGGAAAAATTCGAGGCAGAGAAAGTAAAATAAAAAAGATAAACAGACTTGCTGTGGAAAAGTCAGGGGACACAGCCTGTTGGGAATTTGGGAAGGGAACTGACTAGGCTTGGAATGCTCCCCATGAGAAGGCCATATTAAATCTTATAAAGGAGTCTCTATCTCTTTGTTTTCCTCTCTCAGAAGTTTTACTTCCACAAAGAAAAGGTAACGTTAGCTTTTAGAATATAAGCTGGGGGAGACACACAAGATACTGATTTTGTACATTTGATGAGAATGTCGCTAGAATTCCCTTGTTTTTCTTATTCCATAAC
>CABHPH010145834.1:22807-41839 GCA_902168325.1 Peromyscus nudipes | reverse complement strand
AGCCACACATTGGAATGCCATATGTAGGTGGAGATTTCCTGTCCCAACCACCTGCTCCCAAATAACTGACTCGGAGACTTAATATTACAAATGCTCAGCCCATAGCTCAGGCATGTTACTAGCTCACTTTTATGCTTAAATGAACCCCTATTTCTTGTCTATGCCTTGTGACGAGGCTCATGGCTTGTTACTTGATTTTCTACACATCCTGGTTCCTCAGCAGCAGGCTGGCATCTCCTGACTCCACCCTTCTTCCTCCCACCATTCTCCTAGGTTTGGTTGTACCACCTATAATTCCTTCCTAGCTACCAGCCAACCAGGTTTTTATTAAGTCAATTGGAGTGACAAATCTTTACAGTGTACAAAAGGATTATTCCACAGCACAAGGTACTTCTAAAACAATATACACTTTTACCATTGCCTGTGGCTGCTCTCCAGAGGTTTGATGGTAAGACCCTATTGCTGAATAAATGATAATTTGATATCAAACTTTAAGAATTCAAGCTAGAACTGACCTTCATGCCTCCTCCATGAGGACTAACTCTCAGAGTATCAAAAAACACTATGCAAGGTGCCAAGGGAGAAAAGCAATAAATTGTGATACTCTATTGGTGAAATTATTAAGGCCACTCCACTTAGTTAAAAGGGAGGTTTATTTTGTAGGGTAACTTACAAGTGAAGGAATAGTTTACAGGGTCTGGGAAAGGTGTTCTCTGGAGAACTCTGCTTGGTCTACCTCCAGTGTCCAGGGTCCAGGAACCAAGAGAGCCCACGCATCCGGATCTCGGGTCTTCAGGTTCCTCCCTTGGCCCTGCTTTGTAGGCGTGACAGTTACCGAGGCCTCAACGGGGGCTGGAACTTCCAGATCAAAGTTGGAATGGCTACCCACTACAATACTCAGGTGTAAAGCCTGTAAACCAGCACAGCAAGCTATCCCCAAAAGTGCAGAATTAATACACTGATGGATGACTCATAGCTTTCTGTCTTAGGATTTTCTTTGCTGTGAAGAGACAACTTGACCACAGCAACTCTAATAAAGGAAACATTTAATTGAAGTGGCTGTCTTACAGTTTCAGAGATTCACTCTATTATCATCAAGATGGGGAGCATGGCTACATTCAGGCAGATGTGGTGCTGGGGCTGAGTCTTACATCTTGACTCAGAGCCATCAGGAATTCAACTGCCTGTCACACTGAGTGAAGCTTGAGAAAAGAAACCTCAAATCCCCCACCTGCAAAATGACATACTTTCTCTAACAAGGTCACACGTCCTAATGGTGACACTCCCTTTGGGGGCCATTTTCTCTTAAACCACCACATTCCATTCCCTGGTCCCAAAGGCTTAGAGCCATATCATAAAACAAACAAAAAATGCATTCAGTCCAACTTCAAAAGTTCCCATAGTCTATAACAGTCTCAAACTTATTTCAAAATCCAAAGTCTCTTCTGAAGCACATGACAATCTCTTAAGGGTAATCACTTGTAAAAAATCAAAATTTAAAAAAAAAAACAGATCACATACTTCCAATATTTAACATCACAGGCTATATATTACCATTCGAAAACACAGGAAAGGGAGCATAGCAAGGAAATACTGGACCATAGCAAGAGGGGAAACCTGCTCAAACTGTATCTCTGCTTCTGATGTCAAAACGCTCTTCAGGTTACCAATTCCATTCACCTTTGTTGATTGCAACACATTTCTTTCTCAGAATGGTTCCACTCCCTGTTAGCAACTTTCCTCAACAGGCATCCCATGACTCTGGCATCTCTAACATCTTGGGTTCTCCAGAGCAATCTAGGCTTCAACTTCACAGCTTCACTCAATGGCCTCTGTACTAGACTTCCATTCAGGGACATTCCTGACACATGCCTGGCCTCAACAACTTTGTTTAGGTTTGGAGGCAAATTCCATAACCTGTTTCTTCTATCCTTAACTCTAAAGCCAGAACCACATGATCAAATCTGACCACTTTTGCTGCTTATTGGGGCTGGAACATGGCCCCCTTATTTAATTACATCTATACCAACTTTCTGTTTTCCTTTACTGCCTAAGCTTGACTGTCCTTGAACTTGATCTTTAGACCAGGCTGGTCTCAAACTCAGAAATCTGCCAACCTCTGCCTTCCCACTGCTGGCCACCACACCCAGCTTTAAATTTTTCTTTAATTCTTTTCCACAAGTTGAAAACTTAGCTGTGTGTGATCTTGCACTGACATCACCACTCCCTTTATTCCATTTCTTAATCTGTTTATCTCCTTGAATGAGGGATTTAGCTCTATTTCACTTTCTGGTGCTCTTTTACTCCTCAAAATTTATGTTTTGTAATTTACCCTTTTCAATTTGCTCCTTTCATAAATCTTCATTAGAGTTACCACTACTATCCACATGACAAAAGTCTCTACGAAGCTGTTTTGAGATTTCTTCTGCCAATGGAATTACACCAAAACTCTTCAATTTAGCCTCAGGCAGACTTTTCAGACAGACTAGGGTAAGAGGCAGCCACTTCCTTCATCAAAATATCACAAGAATGATTTCTAGGCAACATTCCAAAATTCTTCTCTGAAACTTCTTGAACCAGCTCTCAACATTAAATCATCATCAGCACCATTGTCTTCCCTGCTCCTACTAGTAGTCCCCATAAGCAGTGCTCAAAGCATCCCACTGCTTTCCTAACCCAGAGCACAAAAGTCCATATTACTCCAAACAAAAGCATGGTCAGTCCTACCACAGCAATACCTCACTACTCTGGTACTAATTTCTGTCTTACTTAGAGTTTTCATTTCTGTGATGAGACTCAATGACCACAGCAACTCTAACAAATAAAAAACACTTAATTGTACTGGCTTGCTTACAGTTTCACAGGTTCACTCCATTATCATCAAGATGGGGAGCATGGCAGCGTGCAGGCAGATAAAGTACTAGAGCTGAGGCCTACATCATGACTCAGAGACAACATGAATTTGACCGTTACAATGAGTGAAACTTGACCTCAAAGCTTGTCTCCCATATTGACACCTCCTCCAACAAGGCCACACCTCCTAATAGCGGCATTCCCTTTTGGCAGCCATTTTCTTTTAAACCATCACACTGTCTAAATGGATTTTAGGCCTACTCAACGAATAAACTATTTTACTAATAGAAAATGCCTTATACTCTCAACATACTTTTAGCTAGAATTTTCCTGGTCCTGCCTGACCCACAGTCAGGACAAATGATCACCTGCCAGTCCCATGGCCGCTCAGACTCAACCAAGTAAACACAGAGACTTATATTGCTTACAAACTGTATGGTCGTGGCAGGTTTCTTACTAAGTGTTCTTATAACTTAAATTAATCCATTTCCATAAATCTATACCTTGCCACGTGGCTCTTCACATGCTTCTTGTCATGGTGGTAGCTGGCAGTGTCTCCCTCACTTAGCATTCCACTTCCCAGAATTCTCCTCTCTCCTTGTCCCGCCTACCTCCTGCCTGGCCACTGGCCAATCAGTGTTTTATTTATTGACCAATCAGAGCAATTTGACATACAGACCATCCCACAGCACCTCCCCTTTTCTTTTTTTTTAATCCCTGCTTTACATAGGTATTATGATTAACCAGAAATACAATCTAGCACAAATTAACTCATTACTAAATATTAAAAACAAAGTGTGTTGCTTTATAGTGACTAGACATAGATGCCTGAATTCAAGTCCTTTGTCCCTTCTTAGTGAGTGGCTTAACTCATTTTTGTATGTTTATCTACTTATAAAATGCAAATAGTCATATTATCTGTCTCATGCAGTCAAAACCGTGTTATTACTTTGAAAAATAATTTTAATCAAATGCAGTTTAATATTTTCTGTTTGTACTTTTGAGATTTTTTAAACGTAGATCACTATAATAAGAGAAGTGAAACAGAATACATATCACTATAGAGTAATCTAAATATAGCCCTTTTGAAATCCCTTAAAGTACTGCTAAAGTCTATGGGGTATAGCTGAAGTTTTCCTGGTCCCACCCGACTCCCATGACCCCATGGTCCCGCAGCCACTGAAACCCAAATGAACACACAGAGGCTTATATTGATTACAAACTCCATGGCCTAATGGCTCAGGCTTATCGCTAGCTAGCTCTTACATCTTAACTTAACCCATTTCTATAAATCTATACTTTGCCAAGTGGCTTGTGGCTTACCTTACTTCTTCTGGTTGCAGCTAGCAGCGTCTCCTGACTCAGCCTTCCTCTTCCCAGAATTCTCCTTGTCTGCTTATCCTGCCTATTCTTCCTGCCTTGCTACTGGGCAATTAGTGCTTTATTAAACCAGTGTACAAAAACATTATCACACAGTAATAGGGAATTTTAGACATGTGCATTGAGATAGTTTCCACAACCTAAAGGATTACTTCATAGTATTGACAGCTTCTTATCCAAAAGGGTTCTTTATAATGCCTTACCAAATTGGCTGAAAATTTCTTATATTGAGTTTAGGTACACATTTCAACCAGTATACTGGTAGTTTTTTCTTTCAATAACTAAATGTTGATGAGGAATTGGCTCAATGTCTGTAAAGTATATGTAAACAAACTAATGAATGAATAAAAATAGACAACCTTAATATGGACTATCTTAGGAAGCTTTCAAAAATAGCCTTTTCCAGCATCACATACTTTTCACACACTTAAGACATTTGTTTTCTTTTGTCTCAAATGCTAGATTTTATCTCTTGCCAGCCTACTTCCTTATTTCTGTCTTAGATTTCAGGTTTTAATGGAGCGAGTTCTCATACTGGAAAAGTCCATTTGGCAATGAAGTAGCAGCAGATTGTCTAAATCCACCATCTAAACCATTAGACACATCATATTGTTGATACCTCTTTCCAGGTAGTTGCTGAGATGACAGATGCTCAGCCAGTACCCTGACTTCAGCCAGGTAGAGTCCCTAAAGTCAGAAATCAACAGAAGGTATGGCCAGATATTTGATCCCAGAATCTGTTTTAAAAAGAGTTCATATTTTGGAACCAGTATTTATTGTATTTCTTATGCATAAAAGAATGAATCTGATAACTTCAGGTTAATTACCATCAAAAAATTTAAAAATTGTGCTTTGATTTGCCTTTATGTTTTTTGAGATTTGATGGCTTGTTTAATTTTCTGTCTTAACCTCGTTTCTTCCATTCACTTCTTTCTTTTAACTAGGAATAATTATTTGTTGGAAAGATACCTGCTGTGTAGCACACAACTTATCCAAGGTAGTGGTTTCAGATCATTGTTATCACAGTTCATGAAGTAATTTATTTTACACAGTCTGTATGTCAACCAACTTGATCAGAATTGTACTACTATGACAAAATACACTGGATTCCCAACTCAAGAAGAGGCTCAGCTATTAACAGATTTCAGTGGATTTTTGTTTGGCCTGTTGTTTTAGACTATGGGAATGGACTCCATCATTGTAGGAATGTATGGCAGACTAGCCCTGTTCACCTGATCAATAACCCTGGGAAGCAAAGACTTACACAGACAAGGTTTTGGTTTAAAATGCTGCCTTCAAGAAGCACCCTCAAGGGCAAAATCCATGTAGAAAATGCCACTCTCTAAGGGTTTCATGTATTCAAGTAAAAGTCATGAGCTGGGGACAAAGCTTGCACTATGTGAGACTCTGAACATCATCCAGTTCAAAATGTAGTTCATAATCAAAGAAGAGAAATTAGATTCAAACTACCATTTAAATATATATAAATATTTTTTTCAAAGTTTTAACTTAACAGTTTGTATTATCTAAGACAGTAAATAAAAATTTCCAACCATAAACCTAACACCTAAAATAGGAAACTTGCCTTTTCTAATAGCCATTTGAAGCTGGGATAATCCCGCACTTGAAGTTGCCCTTGGGTTTTGCTGGACCACTGAGCACTAATGGATTTGAACCCTTCAGGCAATCCACATTGCAGTATAATTTTTTTTTGTAGATATAGAAAAGGTTCTCTCACTTATAATTTTGAATCACAAAGATCACATTTATACTGCATGCAATTGACATTACTTACAGAAATTTAAATACGTATGATTGACAAATTCTAGATATAGATTTTAAAATTCATAAATTAATCTAATAACTTTAAAATATTTCTGCCTTTTATAATAATACACCAGTTAATTTTAGTTTAAAATTTGCTGAACTTATGCTTACATATTTTCCAAAATATATCCCAAATCAATAAATTTCATGTTAAAACGTGTATGATTTGCAAAAACGTATCTTCACAATGTTGAAAATTGTATCATTTTTATTATTTATTTATTTATTTTTGATTGAAATGTAATAATACAATTCCTTTCCTTTCCTTCCTCCAAAGCCTCCTATATATCCCTTGACGCTTTCTTTCAAATTTATACCCTTTATAACATGAATTATTAATGCATGCATATACATATTTGCATCTACAAATACTATCCTAACTATGACTTCTTGAGTCCACATAATACTACTCACATGTATTGAAAGTTTTCTTTTAACATTTATGATGATGATGATGATGATGATGATGATGATGATGATGTTTTTGTTTTGTTTTGTTTTTTTTGAGACAGGATTTCTCTGTGTTGTTTTGGTGCTTGTCCTAGATCTCGCTATGTAAACCAGGCTGGCCTCGAAACTCACAGAGATCTGTCTGGCTCTGCCTCCTGAGTGCTGGGATTAAAGGTGTGCACCACCACCGCCCGGCATTATTGCTCTTTTGTTGACAATAACTTAAGTTCAGATCCAGTTTTATGAATCTCCATATCTAATTATAATAAGAGATACAGGTTTATATGTATCATAGGAGAAAGTTTCAGCTGGTTTAATAGAGGATGGAAGACCCAACTCCAAATGTAGGTGGTGCCATCTTGTAAGCCTGGTCCAGGACTAAGTGTAGAGAAGAAAGGGGAAAAGTCAGATGAACATTGAAGTATTCTCTGTTTGCTCATCCTCAGCAAGGATGTCACTATGTTCTCCCTCTGATGATGGGCTGCATTGCACCGTGAAGGACAGTGAGTTGTTTTCATTTAGGCTGCCTTTCATCAGGTGGTTGGTTCATCACAGGGATGAAACAAGTGACAAATATAGGTAGATTCTCCATATATTTTTCCTTTTGGTGACAGTATCTCACAAAACGGCTGTGGCTGGAGGAACTCACTGTAGAGACTAGCGGGCCTCAAAATAACATTTATCCCTGATGGTGCTTTCTGAGTTCTGAGATTCACTGCATGCCCCATCATAACCAGCCTTGGTTCTAAATTTTTGTTTTCTGATTTAAAGACATTTATGCAAAGAATGCTAATACATATACACTATGATGCAGTTCTGTAGCACGAATCTTAAAAGGGTCTTATTAATAAAACAAACCTGAAGCCAGTTATTGGGGTCAATGCTGGAAGATCAGAGAAACAGAACAAGCCACAGCTTCCTTAGCTTGCCAGTTCCTCAGCTGATCCTGTTTCCTCAGTCTGGAAACCTCTGAGTCCTCATCCGAATGGATCTTAGCTGAACTGTTGCTCAAAAGCTTGAAAGCTTAACCAGCTAAAAGCTTCTAGTTCCTGGTCTTCATGCCTTATATACCTTTCTGCTTTCTGCCATCACTCCCTGGGACTAAAGGCATGAGTCACCATGCTTGGCTGTATGCTTGAACACACAGAGATCCAGGTAGATCTCTGCCTCTGGAATGCTAGGATTAAAGGTGTGAGTGCCACCATTTTCTAGCCTCTGTATCTAGTGGCTGTTCTGTTCTCTGACCCCAGATAAGTTTATTAGGGTGCACAATATTTTGGGGAATACAATACCACCATACAGTTCAGAATATTGAATTGTAATTTTATATTCATTCTTGAATTTATCAATTAACTCTACATTTACTAAGCTGTAAGAAAGACTGTATACAAGTCTATTTGTATGTATGTGTGTACATACATACATGGTTTATATGTGTCCTTAACATGTTCTGTTTAGTCCTTTTTTGGGATAATTTAATAAAATGTATACAGTGAATACTAAGAAAAGACATTATTCTGAACTGAAACAGAAAATTCTTAATTAAAGGCATGACTGTCTTAATTACCATTTTGTATAAATTTAATTTTAGTCTTCTCAGGGTGGCATAACAAAGTACTATACACTGGGTGGCTAAAAAAAGAGAGATACATCTTCATGACATTCCAGCAGATGAAATTCGAATATGGTGGTAACAACATCCTATATTTTTAACCCTCATTTCACAAGGGTTTGTAAATGCTACATAGAAAATAAAATGTAAACAGGCATCATAAAATCCTTACTATTTTAAAGCTATTCATTACACTATGGTGCAATTCAATATAGTGAATTATTTAAGTATATTCTAAGAGTAGGAAGGTGCCCTTAGCACTTTCCTAGATATATGAGGGAAATGAGGTGTTACACAGACTCTTCTGCCCTAATTCTAATATCTTTTTTTCTCAAGAATGTGGTTATTTCAGGGAACTGTAAAGGGCTTAAAACTTCTCAGGATAAAATCCACACCCATTATAGCAAAAACTGGGTTACGGCTTATGCCAGGAAAACGTCACTTCATTCTATTGGCTTTAAGCTATGTGATATTTAGAAGAAGGTATTAGTGTTAATAGTTTTAAATACAACTAAAAATGTATCTAAAAGTTAAGGAATTCTCATTGAGGGTCTAAATATATGCATGATTCCAGGGTATTTAGGCATGAAAGTTATATAAACTTAATTCTTAATTCAAGATTACTAAAGAGTAAGCAGCATCTGAAAATTAGAATAGATATTCTACTAGAGTTTGAAAATAAGAGTTAATCAATAAAAGTCCCTGTGAACAAAGAGCCACATTTCAAAGAATTCAACCAAATTTATATCCTATGGTAACCAAGAAAGTAGAGTCAACATAGTCTCCTGTATGAGAAGATCAGTTCTCACCTTGAAGAGTACACACCTGACATGACATGGAAGAAGAAACTCGATTACATTCTACATTTTCAGTATTTTCTAGATATTTGTTGAGATATTTTAGTAGTAATTATATTTCATTTTGAGGTATACTTGCCATTCATGCATAGATATTATACATAAATACATTAGTGCAATGAGTGTTACATAGTCTGCTTATAAGGGAAAGTTTCCTTCAAGATTTCAAAGAATTAAAAATATCTTAAATTCAAGAGAAGTAAGAATTTTGGCATTATCAAATTTATCAAAGAAGAGTCTGAAAATGAATGATCTTTGTTATTCTTTTGTTATTGCTTTATATTGAACTTCAAAGTCAACATTTTTCTTTTCATAATTATCACTGAGGAATGTACCTCTATATTTCCAGGATAGAGTGATCAATAACCCTTTTGAACAGATGTAGTGTCCTAGAGGTCTTCAAATCTTTCACAATTTTCTGAATGTATGCACCTCTTTTGAAATTAGAAATGTTGGAGTCATTAAGAAAGAAATAAAAAGGTAGAGCTATTCCTATTTTTATTTGAACTTCAAATAAAAATTTAATGCAGAATTTCATTTTTAGAGGGTATCTCTCAGATTATGGTCCAGACCACTGGGCTTTGTGAAAATAATTTACAAACTTTGCCACACACACACACACACACACACACACACACATGTAGATATATATATATATATATATATAGAGAGAGATATATATAGAGAGAGAGAGAGAGAGAGAGATTATAACTTGATTTCTCCTTTCAAACATCATTAGTGCTAGCTAGATCCCCCTGTACGCTTTCTCTACCCTGTCCTCTGATTTTCCACACCATTAAACCTTCCTCTTCCATTTGTTCCCATTGCACCTTCATACCACCTGCATATATGCCACATGTCCTTAAGTGTTCCCACAGCCTCTTTCTATATTTTCTGTGTGTATTTATTTATTTATTTGTTATTTTTTGGTTTTTTGAGACAGGGCTTCTCTGTGCAGCTTTGTGCCTTTCCTGGAACTCACTCTGTAGCTCAGGCTGGCCTCGAACTCCTGGAGATCTTCCTGCCTCTGTTTCCTGAGTGCTGGGATTAAAGGCATGCACCACCACTGCCCAGCTGTGTATTTCAATTTTAATAACAATATCTGAAGATTAGAAGCTAGAATCCACATGTGAGAGGGAAATTGCAGAATATGTCTCTCTGGGTGTAGGTTACCTCACTCAGAATCCTTATTTCTAGCTTCATTTGTTAATCTGTGAATTCCATGATCTCATGTTTTAACAGCTGAACAATTTTCCTTCCTATATATGTATTTTGTCTTCATTATCTAATCATCAGTTGATTGATGCTGATATGCTTTTTTCAATGTTTGGGCTATTGTTAATAGAGTAGCTATAAACATGAATGAGCATGAATTTCTGTTAGTAGGATATATGGTCTTTTGAGACTATGCCAAGGAGTGATATAGTGGAATCCTTGGTAGATACATGTCAATCATGTTGAGGAGACCTCACACTAACATTTAGAATGGATACTCCAATTTTTTGCTCCAAGCAACACAAGTGTCCTTGTCACACATCTCCTCATTTGCTATCATTTTGTTGTTCTTTTTCTTTAGTTTTCTTTTTAAACTTAGCCATTTCTATTGGACTAAATCAAAATGTCAGGGCACTTTTAATTTGTGTTTTCCTGGTAGCTAAGGTTGTAGACTATTTTTTTCAAGCCTTCAACAATGATTTTTTTTCATTTCTTTTACTTTTGAGATTATGACATAATTACATAATTTCCCCCTTCCTTTTCCTCCCTCCAAACCTCCTCATATTCCTCCCTTCTTTCTTTCAAATTCATGGCATCTATTTTCATTAATTGTTTTTACATGCATTATGCATGTGCATATTTGGTATTGCACAACTAATTGATATGCCCTACTTCGGGAAAGACTATTTCTCCCACTGCCAGCGTTCCTTAGTTTCCTGTAGTATTTTGTGTAGAGCAGAAGCATCCCGAGCTTTCCCCTGTATGTTTTAACATGCCTATTGCCTTTGTCCTGTGTTTAAGTAGTTCATCTTTAAGTAGTCATGTCGGTGAGACATTATGGCTGTAGCTTCTGATGTTACTAGAAGAAGTAATCTCATAGCAAAGACCCTAATCCTCTGGGTTTTTTTCTTTTTTGTTTGTTTGTTTGTTTTTGTTTTTACCATATGTCTACCAACATTTCTGCAATGTTCTCAGAGCCTAAAGTATGGATGAGGTTGTTGTTGTTCTAATGTGCAGATACTTGCTAATTTCAAGAATTCTTATACATCATTGAAAATGCAATTGTTGTACAATAATTGGTACAGTCATTGCTGGAAAATCATATTTCAACATGTAATTTCAGAATCTTGATCTCTGTTTCTTTAAGTGTTTCTGTGTGGGTCTGTCTCTGACTCTGTCTCTCTCTTTCTCTCTTACACACACACACACACACACACACACACACACACACACATCACAAAAATATGCATAATTGCTGTAAAGAACATTTAAATATATCCTTGGAAGCTTTTTTTTCTATAAGTGACATGAATACTATCCTTTGCTTTTTCAGTTACATTTCCTTATGGAAATTATATCAGTTCAGTTGTTAAATTCTTTACACAAATAATAACACAAACAGATTTTTGTCTTTATGTAGGCTGCTATAAGAGTCATCAGAGTTTCTCACAGCCATGATGGATGAAATTCTAAGATTAGGATACCAATATTGCTAGGTGCTGAAGACTCTTTTAATAAATCAGACCTGGGTTAGGATTTCATGATGGGAACTAGGAAAAGATGAAAGAAGGAAAATGAAAATTCAGCCCACAGAAGACTCATTTTCTCTATGACTCAAATACAACTATCACTTCTGCACAGCTTATTTTTTTCATTGACTTTTATTCTCTCTATAAAATAGCAGGATACATTTTTAAATAAATTTTATTACCCTCTTTTCTTTATTTACTCCTGTGTTTACTACTACAGCCAAATAATTTGTGACATGGAAAAACAGGAGAAATTTTAAAAATAAAAATAATATTGCATTGAATACTAGATAGAACTGCACATAGTCTATTTCCTCAAGTCTATTAATCAAAATTATCATTGTTTATTTTATTCTTGCATCTTTAATAAATAAAAGTAAATATTACCAGTCAAACTTTGACATTCTATCAGTGGTATCATTGATTTTCAAATAGATGTTATAGTACTCACCTAGGGAAAACATGGAAATAATTTATTTCATTTAAATATCTCAGAGGGCTGCTAGTGATTTAAAGATTTTTAAATTCATACAGAAGCTCTGTATTAAAATCATAGAACAAAACTAACTCACAGAGGTGTCAGAATTGACCAACAAATGTCTATGTTCTTAAAGAACTTTTTAAAATGTCCTTTTGTAAGGGATCCACTTCTTAAGAGTTTATTATTGTCAGCTATAATAGTGCATGCCTATATCCTAGTTCTCTAGAGTCAGACACAAGATGATCAGCGTTCAAGGTCATTCTAGAATTCAGAGTATGTTTTGACTCTAACCTGGGCAACATGAGACCCTGTCTCAAGAGAAAAAGAGTTTACTGTTGAGGATACCCTATTGATGTGCTTGAGTTGAAATGTTTTCCTAATAATTATTAAATTCCATAGTTTCATGTAATCTACTAAGAAATCACATACAGTATATTGTAGTCAGTGATTTAAGCAATGATGGAAGGTAGTGCTGAGTTAAATCATAATCGTTGTGGGAAACATAGTTTTTCCCTACTATAAAATCTCTATGACAGTCTTCGGAAGTTTAAGTTCCATAAGATTAATGCCAGGTGTAGACTTTATTATTAATACTTTTAAAATGCTTCATCAATCCTCAAAGGAAATAAAGGGCTAAATTACCATAGTGATTCAACCAATCAGCCATGCAATTTACATTTATAGTTCAAAATAACATGAGCTGACTTTCCATGACATGAGTATAAATTTATTTTTAAAATAATAAACCAGAGAATTATATTCCCTTTTTATGACTGTTGACATTGAAGTTTAATAAAGGGACAATAAATTATACACTTTAAAAGATATCCACGTTTACAAAATTGTATTGAATAACTACTATAATGCACAGCCTATTTTAAGTGGCTCTTGGATACTATTTCATTTATTTTTTCAAAATGCAAATACATAAACAAAATTGATATTCACATGCCATTTTTAAAAACATTATACATAGATATAAAATAGATTTAATATATATATATATCCTTTTGAGTTTTCTTATTAAATTTCTAAGACTGAGACAGTGTTCCAAATTTGAACAGTCTTGTACAATATAGAATCATTACTGATGAAATAATAAAATCGAATATAGTTTCAAACTGATGAAAGCTCTTTAATAGTATTTCCTGGCTCTAAATACAATTGACACATTTTTCACACAAGAAACAAACAAAATGTCTAAAGAAGAGTCTAAAGAAATTTAGGGCACTTGCTGTTCTTCCAAAGGAACCAAGGTCAATGCCAGTATCCAAATACAGTGACATACAAGTACTGGTAAGTCCATTTCACTGGGGACAGACACCCATGTCTGACCTCTATCAGCACACACATGTATGATGCTCACACACATGTACATGTATACACATAAATAAAATATATCTTTAAAAATTTAATGAGAAAGAAATGAAAGTTAGTGCATTTCCCTGTTGCCAGTGGTATATACATTTATACTTGGAGGTATTTTTTTTCATTTTTCCATGATTCTAGCTTTGCTTTATTATGAATAGATGCTCTAAAACTGCAAAAATGTTAACTATTTAGAAGTGTGGGATGAGACAGTAATAAAATTAAATCGTTCATGATTAATTTATTTTTTCTAATATTGAAAATAAAAAATATCTGAAGTATTTTATCCTGATGTAGCCTAAACTTTCACTCTCTGCCTTGTAATAAGAGACACTTCATAGAGAAGAATAGATTTGTAGATAAGTAGACGTATATTCTCACAAACATACATATATACATATATACAGCTATAGAATTGTTCTATTTAAATATCCCTTTGCAGTGACAAAGAATCACTCTTTTTGCCAATTTCAGGGGAAAGTTCAATAAATAAAACAATATCTATTTCTTTTCTCCAACTTACTTGTCTTCTCGCTCTTCAGTGGTCTTGTCTGTCTTTTTAACATTGGGAAGCAGAAGCAAGAAGGAAGGAGAAAGAAAAGAGAGAAAGCAGGGAGACATGGAGGGAGGGAGGGAGGGAGGGAAGGAGGGAGAAAGGGAGGGAGGGAGGGAGAAAGGGAGGGAGGGAGGGAGAAAGGGAGGGAGGGAGGGAGGGAGGGAGGGAAGACAAGCAGGCAGGCAGGAATTCCCTACAAATGTTCAAAATGTAAAAATTACCTTTAAGGGCACTCACCCTGTTTGTAAAAGATCAGATTGTCATTAGCTAAGTCAATATAAACAGACTCACGACATTGATTGCACTAAAATTTCGCTTTGACTCTCATGCTCATTAATATCACAGCTCCAATCTTTATATTGTTGTCTAAAATGATACTTTTCTTTTAGTCAAAACTTACATACTGTTTCTAAATAAGCATCTCTTTCAGCTGAACAAACCCTACAATCCATTTTCTTGGTCCTGCTAAGTGCTGAATATGATACCCCAAATTATTGTCTTGAATATGTATTTACCACCAAAAAGTTCCAAAGTAAGTATGCTCAGAGACACATTCTTCTAAGTGGTGATTAAATGAAAATGAATTGTGATAAATACAATCAATGTGTAATAATACATGCATAGATATATCATAGTGAACCAAATTAATTTGTATAATTGTTATATGCCAAAATGTAGCAGAAAGTAATTACATAGAATGAAAAGGAAGGAAAAAAGAGTGTTTCTTACACTGATATGTCTACTTCATTGCAAATCATGAAAAGTCTGTTGAGACTAAAATGACCTGCATGTTATTGACTGTGCCATGATTCCTGTGTCCATCTACTCTGCTCTCAGCGACACCTGCCTAAGTCCTCTGACTGAATGCCTCTCTCGTGTACTTTAATGTAAGCCTCATCTCTTTGTAAGTTTGTCTAAAGGGATCCAGACTCTAGTCAGATCATTGGAAAACCTTCTGGGATGGTCTGAATTAAAACAATGAAAACACAGTCTGTATAGAATTCTGTATAGAATTACATTGGGGTGTACATGATACCTTTTCCTATACTCTGACTATTGCCCAGTACTAGGGCTCTGTGATAATCATTATTTTCTGAAGTAGAAGCTTCTCAAATGAGGAGTGATCTGTAGGTTTGAGAATAAGCCATTAGGAATTGGTTTAATATGTCCTTTAGTAGGTTTGCTCCTAGGGCCCATGACTTATTTATCACTTGGTTCTTGGCCTGTTCTAGTGCTAGGTGTGATTTTATACCTTAAATGTAATCAGAAAATAGTTAGTTACTCTCAAGATGTTTATGTCACTATTAGACTAGTAGAAATGTCTGTCTGGCCAGTAATTATTGTATTCCACAGAGTGAATAGCTGGGTGAGATGTTTACTCTTCTTCTCTAGAAACATGAATAGCACTTTCCAGAACTAAGCTGAGGCCTCCAGTTCCTTAACAACTTGATTTTGCCATATTCTATGACTCATATATGGTGTCTTCATCAATAGGGTCTTATCAGCATATCCAGGACTGTAACAAATAGCATTGATAATAGCTTATAATGTTTGATGATCCATAGGAACCCACTGACCAATGACTCTAAAAGCAGTCACACATTCCTAACATTGAAATTATTAGCCTCTGGTGTCAAATAGGAACATTATTGCTCTTCATAACTCCATTTCAGAAGAGCATAGGTTTCCAGACATCTTTCTTGGAAGGTCTTTAGTGTTGCTTATCCTTCCTACACTCACCTCCACCTTTTCCTCGGCTCTCCTGACCCAGCTTTACCCCCTTATCCTATTATTGCATTTCACAAACTTTGCTTTTTTTGAAATATTTTTCAAATACAGTTTTTATTAAGTTTGATTTTGCTAATTATCTAATGTAATAACTTGTACACAACAGTTAACTTCCTGAGATGCAAAAGATGATTTTCGGGTGTTTCTCACTGAAAAAGAACTAGCAACACTTTGAATGATATGATTTTCCCCATGGCTATTTGAACCCAAGTGGACACATTCTACACAAATACGGAGCCTGGCCATTGAGCTGGCTCTTTTTTTTTCAAGCCATTTATATGTTTTTATGCTATTAACTTTAAATAACTATCAATTTCAAATCTTTACAGAAAAGATGACTTTTCAACTCTAATGCTAATGTAGTATTCTTACATGGTAGATACACATTATGTAATAGCCAACTAAGCAAAGAATAATATTCAGCATTAAACAGGGTAAAATTGGTGTGCCACTTTATTATATTTTAATGGAATAAATTTCAATGTCTTACATGGTTTTATAATTCCATCAGCTGTGAGCACACTGTTGAACATTTCATCCTGTTATGCTCTCATTTCACTCACATTTAATAGTTTTCTAAAGTTTTTGAAATTACAGTACTATCATTTCAAGGAAAGATGAATCACTGAACTCTCTTTCCATATGTGTAAAGATCTAGCTACTATTCGTTTGTTTGGAATTTCTTCAAAAACTAATAGGACATAATGGTAGTCTGCCACAGTCAAATGCATCTATATAACAAAGTGTCTTCAGCTAATAATTTGACATTATCTCAAACTTACAGAAACTCTGCTTCTATGAAGCTTGAGTCAACAGCATTTGTGTAGATCCCAGAGTTCAACGGGCCACTCCAATTCTTTTCAGATGAAACACAGAGTGCTTCTGCATATTTATAGGCCTTAATGCATTTCTTATTTTCTTTACATTCCTTTGGCCTGTGATTTTTTTTTAATGTATGAAAAGAACAGCATGGTCCCAACTTTAAAACTGAAATATTCACTAATCTATGGTTATTCATGTAATATCACCCATGCTGGTGAAAAATTTAAATTAGTTTCCAATATATTCCATTTCAAAGGGACTTCATTTACTTCCTTTCAATGGTTTCCTCCAGTGCAGTTCTCAACCTGCATTATTCATATGCAACCGCATGAATTGCTTTGAGTTCATGCAGCAAAGACATAAATCATAGGGCTATTTTTCTCTAGAGGACTTCAGGCTAAAGCTCAGCAACTTGTTATAAATTGAAAACTATCTTCAATGAAGGTGATTTGTTTGCTTCAAAAATTAACTATCTTATCTTGTCATTGCAGAAAAAGAAGACTTTAGCTGCATTCCACGGTGATGAACACCGTTAGAGACTGTTTTTTTTTAAACTCGGTCTCTCAATATGTGCTCTCATTTACACTTTCCCTGTGTTCTTATTTGTGGCTAGACCATATCTGTAAACACACAAACACATCTTTTCACAAATTGTTATCCATTTTGACTTATGAATAGTTCCTTGGTTGACAACCTATAAGAACTTTGTGTTCTCTGCATTCAAGGTCCTTCACTTATGCAGGTAAGAAAACAGAAGAACACACAAACAAAGGGGAATGCCGGGAAAACTAGATTCAAGATTCAGTATAGATACTACTGTAAAAGCAGAATTTTATGATTGTTGTTACTGAATGGGAATAGGAAATCCCACAGTTTCATTTTCCAAGAAAATCAATGAGTTGACACCCCCTCAGATTCTAATTAAAGATTTTTGTAATCTTGCTTTCTCCTATCATGAAAGTTCGTCCTCAGGGAGGAGGTTTTCATTTCAGTTCCAGTCTAGGGACTACTCCTGGGTCTGAACCGCATGGTGTCTTCTGCAGCAGGGATTTCCTTTCTACCACTGAGAACAAGCAGTAGTAATAGCGATAACAATAACAACAGCAGCAACAGCAATAGCAATAGCCTGTAATGTTTGGGACTCTCTTGGACAACCCTGATCAACAACTCGAAGAAGAAATACTCATGCCTAAGCATGGGCTTGTTCTTAGAAGCTCTTTTGTTCTTGGAGGGAACATTGTCAGCCCAGATGAGAAAATTTCATTTATTCTGTTTATGTATGATTATACACCAACTTAAATGTGTTATAATTTTAGTTAGATAATTAATAATAATTATTTATGAGTTTTTTCTTTACTGTTGTTTCAGTTTCCTCCATCTTTCTTTTTTAACTCCTTCCTAATCCTGAATTAGAGCCCCTTCCTTCTCCCCCATTTTCTCCATGAGATCACTTTTACCTGGCTGCCCCCTCTCTGTTGCTTCCCCAACACCTCATTCCAGAAATGGCCCCTTTTCCTTTCCTGTTTTCTGAGCTGACTTCAGGATATGTATTTGCATCTGAATATTTAGAGTTAGAAGCCTCATATGAGAGACAGCATGTGATAATGGTTTTATGGGCCTAGGTCACCTGATTCAGTATGATCTTTTCTAGTTGTATATATTTACCTGAAAATTTCATGATTTTATTTTGTTCAGTATTCCATGGTGTATTTGTGTTTATATTCCTCATTTTCATTATTTAAGGAAAATTGGATTTTTTTTTTCTGTGAATAGAGCATCGGTGAAAAGGTATCTATGAAGACCTTTGATGAGTCCTTTGGCCATATGTCAAGGGTCTGGGTTATATGAGAAATTTATGATTTTCCACATTAATTTCCAGAGTGGATAGGCCAGTTTGAAATAACACCAACAGTAATGAGTTTCCTGTTTTTCCCAGCATCCCTTTCAGCAAGCTTCAGCAAGAAGGAAAGTGACAACAGTTCTTGCTCATCAGCTGTGACATCTATGAACCACACAAGAAGCATATCACAGTAAGCCTATAAATGCAGTTGTAGCACATGCCAGGGCAGTAAACAGCAGGTCTTTATTGATCTTAAGTCCTTCTCAATAAGAGGAAAATCATGTTTGGTATTAGAAATCCCAATCAGCTACTGAAAGCTAATGAAGTCATAGATGTTGAGGAAAGCCTACAACCACCACTTTCCTAAACAAGCACAATCTTTCACTATATATATATATATATATATATGTGTGTGTGTGTGTGTGTGTGTGTGTGTGTGTGTGTGTGTGTGTGT
>CABHPH010145834.1:4215-22797 GCA_902168325.1 Peromyscus nudipes | reverse complement strand
TGTGTGTGTGTGTGTGTGTGTGTGTGTGTGTGTGTGTGTGTGTGTGTGTGTGTGTGTGTGTGTGTGTGTGTGTATAGTTGTGGATCCCAGTCTCAACTAATACCTCTACAATACAACACTTGCACATAAGCCTCAGTGATCATTAAGTAACTGATACCAGAAATATTTTAAGACCTGGAGGATTGGGAAGTTTGCTGTATCTCCTATTGTGTCTCCTATTAATGTCAGAAGCTACAGCCATAAATTCCCACCAATATAACTACTTAAGCAGGAGCTAAACAAGAATAATAGACATTCTTCTGAAGACAGGAGAAAGCTCAAGAAGCCTAAGCCCTACACAAAATCTACAAGCAACTAGAGAATGCTAGATGCTGTAGAAATAGTCTTTCCCAGGGAGGAGAACACCAACTAGTTATCCAATATCAAAGAATCATCCCTGAAAATATAAAAAAACAAGTTATACAGACGGAACAGGTTGGTTTTAGAAATAGCTATGTCTAGATATGTGTATGTGTATAAATATGTATATATGCATGTATAATAATTAGTGAGAAAAAGGCCAAGAATTTGAAAGAGAATAAGGAGGGGTCATAAATGAGAGAGTTTGGAGGGAGGAAAGATAATGGAGAAATGATGTAATTACACTACAATGTCAAAAAAAAAGAAAATAAACTTGGTGTGAGTAAATAGCATTTACTTATTTAAGAATATGCATGCATTTACATATATGTATGTAACAACAATTAATGAATGAGAGAAGCCACAAATTAAAAGAGAGTAAGAAGGGACATATGGGATTGTTTGTAGGGCAGAAAGGAAAGGTGAAATTGATGCAATAATATTTTAATCTATATAAATATATTCATAAATAAAAATAAAAATAAATACAGCTTTTATTTTAGAATAGGTACTCAATACCCTCTACACTCCAGATTGGCAGCTTCACTTGCCACCTTGATAAGAAGAGATTAAACGTTCTTTGACATTATTGTCAAAGAATTGCAGGTGGCAACTGCCAATTACCTGATATCTCCTTGGGAAGCAGGGCAGTAATTCCTTTCATATCTGAAATCTTGCAGGATGTACGGGGAAGCCGAAATTGCTTCCTCATCACATAATCAAGTGGGATTTACTCAAGGAATACAAGGATGGCTGAACACATCATTAATCAATATGCACACATTAGTATAAGGAAGAGACTGGTTATTACCAGCTGAGGCATAAACTGACAGTCTTCTGAGGAGGAGTTATTAATCTCAGGGGAAATATACTAACTATACATAGTATCAGAACCTAACTCTTTAAACAGCTAAATGATATACACAGAATTGGGAAATAAGTTGGTGTATGATTCCTTATACATAGTTGCCATTACAAGTTTGGTTATATAGAAGCTTCTTTTTCCCCTTTGATTCATTGTACTTGAGATTTCTAAGTAAATTAGCCAATTGTGAGAAAATGTCACAGGGAAACAGTATAATGGTTTCAAACATTGAAAGGACAGTATAGCTGGGATAGGGGATTACATACAGCAGTTAAGAGCTCGTGATGCTCTTGTAGAGGATACAGGTTCAGTTGCTAACACCCACATAGTGATTTAAAACTGGACACAAATACAGTTCAAGGAAATCAGGAACCCTTTTTAGCTGCCACAGGCAGAAGGCATACATGTAATGGAATACATACATGTGAACAAAACTGCCATACTTGTGATATAAAAATGAGTAACTCTTCCTGATCCATGACTTCAGTGATTCTGGGTATTTGGCAAGGTTTCTAGTACCAGGCATGTGGTCCCTCTTATTGAGTGATTCTTCAATTAGAAGGCTGTTGGTTAGTGCTAAGGTATGTGGCCTGTACTACATGCATCTTTAGTATTATCATGACACAAGGTCATTGCTGTAGTCTATAGGAACCATAGCTAGATAGGATTGTAGGTAACTTTCCTCCTGGTAGTCCTCAAACAGGAGACATTCAGGTCAGTTCCAGCTGAGTAGCCTCTTGGTCCTGCATCTGAAGCTCATGGTGTCTTAGAGACTTAATATGCACCTCTAGGGGGGCAACCACGGTCAATAGCAGCAGTCTGTAATATTTGGGGAGTCTCTTAGATAACCATAACCAGTAACTCACTTCTTATGCTTGGTATTAAGATTTTTCTTAGATGATCTTTGGCTCTGGGAGACAATATGGCCAGCCCAGTTGGGAATATCTCATTTACTCTATATATGTATATATGTATGCGTATACACCAACTTATATTTAATTTAGATTAATAGTTAAGTTTTATTCCCTATGACTTTTTCAGACATTCTTAATTTCACCTTCAACCCTCCTGTATTTGTCTCCCTCTCTGTCCCTAATCATAACAGCCCCCTTTTACCATTTTTTTCCATTGGATCACATTTTTCCTGCTTTTGTATTATTCCCCCAAGACCTCACTCTTGCAATGGTCACACTTTTACTTTCCTGGGTTCTGCAGCTATGCCAGGATATATATTCATATCTGGAAATTTGGAGCTAGGAAACTCACATAAAAGATAATATGCGGCATTTATCTTTCCGGGTCTGGGTTACCTCACTCGGTATGATCTCTACTAGCTGCATACATTAGCCTACAAATTTCAATTTTCTTTATAGCTAAAAATCTTTTTCATAACGTTTAATCATCACATTTTCATTATCTACTCATCAGTTATAGGAGGTTTAGGTTGTTTCCATTTCCTGACTATTATGAATTAAGCATCAATGTACATGGCTGAGAAAGTATCTGTGGAATAGGAAGTTGAGTCCATTGGGCATATGTGAAGGAATAGTATATCTGTGTTGTATGGTAGATTTAATTTTAGCTTTTTGAGAAGCAAACCTGCATAATCTCTAGCGACATTTTGGATATTTGTGCCTATACACTTGGATAAGTGTAGCTTCTCCCCACATCAAGGAAACTACACTTTCCAATAGAAGGATACCATTAGGAAAACCACAACTATTCAAAAGGCAAGGTTGTGGAACCCAGTGCCAAGGGGCACATCTATAATACACTTCCTGGTTCTAAGAGCCACTGATTATGGAGAAATGGGGGTTGTATCTGCTGAAGTATTGTAAGAATCAGGGGATAAAAGAGTTTTCCAAGAGACTGAGTCTCCTATAGTATTAGAAACTACCCTCATGAACTCTCACCAACATGAGAGCCTAAACTAGCTGAACAAGGACAACAGCAATAGACACTTTAATGTAGACAGAAGTTCTAGGAAACCTCAACCCAATCAAAAAGCAAAAGAAAAAACCTATAGGTATTTAAAGAATACTCAGAATGACAAAAACAGACTTCCCCAGGGAAAACCAAACTAATTAGCTATGTACCAGCAAATGGTCAGCCCTGAAGACATACATACAACTAACACTATGCAGATTGAGCAGTTTACAGTTGTATATATTCACTCATATAAATATATATGCATTTGACACCAATTAATGAAAAGAATTTCATGAATTTGTAAGAAATATAAAGGATATTTACATGGGATGATTTAGAAGGAGGAAAGGGAAAGTCGAGATAATACAATTAAATTATAACCCTATAATAAAATAAATAATTAAAATTTAAAAATATTAATGAAAGTAAATAAATTAGTAATTTAAAGATGTTTTTGATATGCTATAATAAAAATCCCTAATCCCTTCTAGGCATTATGAAAGCCTATATTTCCTTTTCTCTTCACTAACCTCACTTATATAATTTTGAATAAAATATTGCTGAAAATTTAACTTGGAAAGCAATCATAATTTTAGCAATTCAGAATATTTATACTTCCAGTAATTAAATAAAAAGAAGCCAGAATGAACAGCTTATGTCTTTTTCTGTATATTTTTACCACTCAGACATTATTCCATGTTTTATGTTTTTTAGAAAATTCCATTCTTATTTTTTTTCTTTTCTTTTCTGCTTAGAAATAACCCACTAGTATCTGTGTTCTCAGTTTTTCTTCATAGGATTTCTTTAGCACATGAATCTAAATCTCATTATGAAGTTGTATTTTTTAATGCAATTCTGTTTAATGTTTTAATCAAGGGAATTTTGAAGGATTGTTTTGTATTTCTTTATCATTAAAGTTTAAATTCTAGAAAGAAAATTATGACTCAAGTAAACCATTTGTATGAATATATGCATATATTTGTATGTATATAAACAATTACATATATACATACACATGTGTATATATTATTTGATCTATGTGCATTTGCAAATTTATACTTACATACCTATATAAAAGAGAAATGTAGGTGTGTTTACATGATATGCACTTAGTCTCAGTAGTCATTTTGATAGAATTTAGAATCCACTCAATGAATATTTTTCTGTTTCTTGAGAGCCATTTCAGTGAAAGTGAAGTATGTACATTGACTATGGCCTCCATGATCCCATGACCACCAGTGCCCCTGGACTGAATAAAAAGGTACAATGAGGAAGGCTCCTAACAACATTCCATTTTGTGCTTCCTGACTTTGAATTCAATGTGACCCACTTCCTCATACACCTACTATCTTGATATGCAACTATGATGAACTGGAGTTTTTGTTAATCTATGAGACAAAGTAAATCTTTCCATTCATATATTGGTTCTGTAAGGTGCTTGTCATACCAATGAGAAAAATAGTACACACACGCACACACACACACACACACACACACACACACACGCACATATTCTATGTGTGTTTTTGTATTGATGTACATATATATGTGTGCATGGATATATATTTGAGTCCACTCAAGCGTCTACAGGTAACATCAAACCAAAAAATACAACTATACCATAGATATATGCATGGACATATATATGTGTGCTTAAATGTGTCAGAAATCACATGCACTAATCACCAACCAGTAAATTGAATGATGTGATTCTTGTAGGTGTCTGGCAAAGAAGTGAATTGGAGAAAATACTATGATAAAATAATATTAATTTTATTCATTCAAAATATTAAAGCATTAATTAAAATGCTGAAAGTAAATAGTGATTCTATATTACACTATGTATACTGCTATACATTACTTTATGTAATGTATAGCCACTGTTTATTCTTTTTCAGCATTTTTTAGACACTCATTGTCTCATTCTGCTAAAAAGGCTACAGTAGTGAGAATGAAGTAATTATGTGATCAGGAGACACCTGTTGAAAGGATGGATTACTATCCAACAGTTTTCCTACAATATTACAAAAGTACTCATTAACAGTTGAAACATTCACTCCATTTATATTACAAAATATAAATCTCAATACTGGTAACCTCAGTTCTCATTAATGTGATAAACATTAATGTGTATGGCTCTTTGGGCAGAGGCATAAGAAATCATGAAGTAAAATGATTATGATTAAGAAAATATGACATTACCAAATGTAGCTGAAGATTTTCCTATGTCCCACCTGGTCTGCAGCTACTCAGACCCAAGTAAACACACAGAGGCTTGATTAATTAAAACTGCTCAGCCATTAGCTCAGGACTACCACTGACTAGCTCCTACACTTAAACTCAGCCCATTTCTCTTAAGCTATATGTTGCCACGTTTGCCATGTCTTTACCTGTGTGCCATCATATGCTGCTACCTGGATGGTGGGCTGGCATCTCCTGACTCAGCATTCCTCTTCCCAGAATTCTCCTTGTCTGCTTATCCCACCTATACTTCCTGCCTGGCTACTGGCCTATCAGCGTTTTATTAAAACTGTGTACAAAATTATTATCCCACAGCACCCAAAGGATAAGCACACTTGTTGCCCATCCAGTGCTATACATTCATACCTGAAAACATACACACCATTAATATTATATGGACAGTACAGGTTATATTTATGTATATATGTGTATATACATATATATTACACAAGCAATAAAAATAAGTAAAAAGCAGAGGCAAATAATTTAAAGTAGTCTGTGGAGGGATACATGAGAGAGAGAATTAGAGGGAGGGGGAAATGTTATATTATAACCTCAAAAATGAAAAAAAATTATGACATGTTATTTTAGCTTTTGATTGCAAAGAATAAGAATGAAATTAGTTCCATATGTTATATTATATTTTGGAAGCATGGTGTCTTTATTTTGATAATTTTGCAAATAAATTAAAAGCTATATAAGTATTTAAGCAAGACATAAGAACATAAGTTAATGGCACCAATGCATATTATTTCATACTTTTAAGAAGGAAGAATTGTATAGCTCTGGGTCATTTTGTCTTATTTATGCTTAATTTAGGCAAGTATTCTTCCACTGTACTTCAAAATTTAGGCAGCTGTCTTTATAATCTAATTTTTATTATTGTCATTATTAGTAAATATCACAATTAAATTATCAGAAAAAGCAAAACTCTCTTCTTCATTTTCATTGCATATATGGTTAGATGAACAGTCAGACAGATAGATGTATAAAAAGACAGATGCGTTCTTGAAACTTATGATTTTTCTGCTAAAGCACATACATGGAATTTAAAATTATGATGCTTAATTCCCTTTCAATCCAACTGTAAAAAATATGTATTATGTTCATGTAAAGTAGGAGATAAAGACATTAATATTTACTAATTATATTTTATAATGCTCTGCTTGCATCTAAACAAGACTTGAGTTGACAAATCATTTGCAAATGACATCTAGCATCAAGATGGAAAAGAAAAACAAACATCATACGCTTGCATTAGAGAAGGGAAAGGAAAAGAAAGGAACAAACAAAATGATTACTCAAAGAGGAAATTACAGAAAGAATATGTTAATTTTTAATATCAGAAAAATATTTGTAGTAATAAAACAAAAGGCAAGGAATGGAAGGCTTTTCTTTTTAATGCAGAACCTTTGTGGGAAGTAGTAAAGTTGTTCTGAAAGTTTATTTTGGCAACTGAGTTTTGATTACTTTTATTCAAGAACAGAAACAACAATAAAATTTTTAACTCTCAAAACTTCGAAACAGTATGTTGAGAGGACTGGCTCGTTAGTACACAAAAGGTTCCATTACAGAGCATTTTGGTTCGTCTTGTTTAGCGTCAGATTACATTATTTTCTAATTTTTGCCACGAGAAATACAAGTTGTAACCCTTATATAGTACTGGTGAACATATTGTGACGAACACATCTTGGATGTTAATAGTCAATGTTTTGATGTATCGTAATTTATTTTGGAGCCATCCTCCTGATCAAACCCTTAGGTGAAAGGACACACAAGAATTAACAAGTGACCAAACTCAGCCACCCTGGTCAACCAAACATCAAAAGTGAAGCCAACAAGAAATTATTCTCACTGGGATATACCTCAGCAAAAGAGTTTTGCTATTGCTAATCTCATTTAAAATAAATAAAAGGAAGAAGAGTTAATATAATTCGAACCCAGATTTTTCTCAGTTAATAAATTTGTTGCTCAATTGTTAATTTAATTCTCTATTTTCATAAAGCTACTTAAAATGTTTAAAATTATACACATTGCTCTCATGATGACAACTTTGATCTGTTTCTCTGTTTTCATCAGGGCCTGGTGTATGAAGATGAATTCCCTTGTGGCTTGATTTTTCCTGCCTGGCCCACGGTCAGGATAAATCTCTTTCACCTGCCAGTCCCACAGCCGCTCAGACCCAACCAAGCAAACACAGAGACTTATATTGTTTACAAACTGTATGGCCGTGGCAGGCTTCTTGCTGACTGTCCTTATATCTTAAATTAATCCATTTCTATAAATCTGTACCTTGCCACATGGCTCGTGGCTTACCGGCATCTTTACATGCTGCTTGTCCTGGCGGTGGCTGGCAGCGTCTGGCAGCAACTCCTTCCACCTTCCTGCTCTTTTTATTCTCTCTGTTAGTCCCGCCTATACTTCCTGCCTAGCCACTGGCCAATCAGTGTTTTATTAGCAACACATTTGCCATACAGAACATCCCACAGCACTTCTACACAGTTTTGTTTGTTTGTTTGTTTTAAATTAAAAGTTTTGAGAACTTCATACAGGAGCAGGACCTCATTCATCATCATCTTGGATCTCCTTCCACAAACTCCTCCGATGTACCCTTACCTTTTAATTTCCTGACCCTTTCTTCTTTAATTATTATTGTTTTACACACACACACACACACACACACACACACACACACACACCACGTATATTTATATACAATCTACTGAGGTCATTTAGCATTACTCATCTGTACATACACCCAGTGATGACCATTTAGGCATTGGAATATCCGTTGTGGGAGCTTATCCCTGGAGAAAACAGATTCTGCATCTCAGCATCCATTGACCACCTGGAGATCTTCATCTAGGGTTGTGGCCTTGTGGAATTTCCCATCAAGTTGACATGTCATTAGGAGTTGTTCAGGCAACCACACTATTGAGATTTCATAGACCCATTTCTCTGTCATGTCTCTGAAACCATGTGTAGCAGAAGGCTTCCTGGACCTCTGGCTCTTACACTCCATATACCATCAAATTTGTGATTTTTTTTCCTGACCATTAAGTATAGGGTTTGCATTGCAGCTGTGTTAATTATAGTTGGGCACCCAATAGTCACTCTCTGCATTTTAAAGATGTGAATCTAAGTAATAATTTCCATCTGCTGTAAAAAACAGAAGTTTCTTTTTTGTGGAGTGAGAGCTACATTTATCTGTAGGCATAAATATGAGTATTTAGAATGCAATTAGAAACTACATTAGTTATTACTTTAGAGAAAAGGCAGTAGTAGATTCTCCTTAGATTTATGATGTCTACAGACACGGATAGTTGGCTGGATTTACAACACCAGTCGTGAATTCCTTCTTATTAGCCAGTCCTTTCATTTAGACAGTGGTGTATAAACCCACAAAATAAAAGAGCCGCTATTGCACCATCGGGAAGCCAGTCATTGTTGTAGTTCACATGCATTACAGCTAGGTAGAACTTCAGATTTCTCCTCTCTCTTTGCAGTTTGCATAGTACTGTCTGATAGTATGAGAGTAAATATTCAACGAGAACACTTCAAGATCAATTCCAACTGGATTTTGCCAAGACCTGCTTCCAGTGTCTGTGCTATCTTCAGCTATAGTGTCTTGCCTTCGTTTCTGGAAAGCAACTAAAAGCAACATTGCTCTGAGAGAACATCGTATTCCCCTGACAGAAGAGTCAAAGGCTGATTTCCATAACTTCCAATAGGTTTCCTGCTAGATAGCACATGGCTCTTGGGGAAAGCACAATTTATCCATGTGTAAGCTTATAAAAATCTTTCCTTATGGATTTTTCAAACATCCTTAATGGTATTTATCTCTCCTTCATCCATCTCCCCACATATTACTCTTTCTCTCCATCCCCAATTTGTTTCCCTGAAAGTTTTCTTTTATTACTTTCCTGGTGTCTGTTTTCTACCCATCCCATTTCTAGAGCACCTTCTCTTCCTCTACAATTCCTTTCTACTTTTCTGGCTTCTTTGATTAATGAGGCTTATGTCCTCAAATCTAAAGATTCTCAGCTAGGAACCACAAATTAGTGAGAACATGCAGCCTTTGTCTGTCTGGGTCTAGGTTACCTCTTTCCATTTAATATTTTCCAGTTCCATCCATTTACCTAAAAATTTTGTCATTCATTAAAGATGAGTAAAATCACATCTGTATATTTACCACATGTTCATGATGCATTCATCAAGTGAAAGATGAATAGATTGTTTCCATTTCCTACCTTTTGTGAATGGATATTATTTCATTGCCATTCACTCAAAATTAAGGGATGTAATGCATGATCTGTATTTGCACCTCAGTCCACTGTGTTAATGTATGTGCTGTAGAAGCTCTTTTAATCTCTTACCACTTTAGTTTTCTTTCACGTAAATAGGATGACAATAGTAAGCCAAAAGTAGAGTTTCTTTTAAGACTATCATAAATGGTTAGTGAGATAATTCAACTTTACTGTCCAGAAGTGATATGTGATCATTATTTATTAAGATTTTATTGTTATTAAAATCAGCCAACTTCATAACTTTCCTAATCTAACCAGAGGCAGAGGAATAGAATAACAATTTTAAATGCAACAGGAATGTCCCTATGAGAACAATGGAAAAATGAAAAATGAATACACAACAAAAATGAATGAATCCACAGTGTCTCCTCATTATCCATTCTTTCTCAGAATCACTGCAGATTGAAGTTGAGGTGATAAACAAAGTTTGCTCTAGCATGAAAATAATCACTATGAAACTGGTAGTTTATGAAATCATTCTCTACTGAAACACCTCCCTCTCTCCTGCAGCCACTTAACATTACAGAGTATCACTGCTCTTCTCCTCCAGTTCTTTATTGATCTCTATTCACTTACTGTAGTGTTCTGTAAACATTAATCAATGAAATGCAAATACAAAGCAAATTAATTAAATAGTGAAAGTGCATATCTTGCAAGAATCAGTGTCTCATTAAGTCAATACAGTTATGTTTTTGGAGGATTCTAGTCACACACAATGCCATTATCAGATAAAAAAGGCATAGCAGTTAATAACTGAAGAAGGAAGGATGTTAAATATTTTATTTAGCTCTAAAATAAAAGGAAATGTAGAAAAAATCAGGATTTAAGGAGGCCCCTTGTGAAACATGGTATGCTGTTGATATATTTCATTATGAAACTATTTTCTCAGACAGTTTTCAATCTCAAATGTTTAAAGAGGTATGTTTTCATATAATTGTAAAATGTCTGAAAAGTACTATGAAAGAATTGATAGTTTACAATGTGTTTAGTATTGTTTTAATATAAAAATCAATTGGTCACATGTACACAAGTATGCAACATTTGCTTCATTTCCAACTTCCCTTAGCCACATTCCAACTCCTCCTCTATGCCCTCAGTCGCTCTTGAATTCATGATTTCTTCTTACAAAGTTATATATGACTTACTAAGTCTAGTTAGCATTGGTTGAATGTGCATGTGTTTAGAGATGACCAATTAGGATTAGGGCTTTGCTCTTGAGAGAGTCATTCTCCTTCTCTCACAGTGATTGATGTCCTGTATCTCTTCATGAAGGGGTGGATTCCTGTGGAATTTTCTTCCATCTATGTTGGCATGTTAACTTACATGCTCTTTGTTATTCTGGAACAGGCTGCATGGGTATGAGTGCAACTTCTTTCTTGTCTAGAAGACATGGTCTGCTTGCAGAATTTGTCCCAATCATTGTATTGGTAGAGTCTTTCTGTCCTCTTCTCCACAGTTCCCAGAGGTTGTATAGTGATTCTGTTACAGTTGCCCTGCTAGGTCTGGGCATCTGATGGGAACTTATTATCTATATTTCAGACAGTTGTAGATCTTTTTAGTAGCCTCTGTATGCTACAAAAAAGCCTTTTTGGTGAAGAGTAGGATTGCTTTTACTTATGCATAAAAGATAAGCATTTAGAAGATGGATAGAAATAATATTACTTCAGTAATATGTTAACAATGGTTTCTTCTCAAGAATTTGATGATATCTCTAGCCATGGATTTTTGGCTGGATTTAGAGTAGCAGGCATGAGTACTTTTTGACTGAAGAAGGATTCCGCTTCAATTAGACAGCTGAATACATTGTCCAGTATGCTAAATTTTAAACTATAATAAATATTCAATTTTGTTCATCATTGCACTGATATATAAAATCTCTCTTAACACCCCAATTCTAGTAACCTCTTCCACTACCATTTCTTATGCAATTCTTGTTTCAATTTTAAGTGGATTTATGTGTCTGTATCCTGTATTAAGCATCCATTCATGATGGATGTTTCCCTTAAGAAAAAATTGACTTAGATTTAAGGGGCCAGATATAAGAATTTGGGGAGAATGTCCAAAAAACATTGGTCTCCATAGTGAAACTTAAGGCACATGATGGAAAGCAAATTTTTAAGATAAAGCATTCTACAATTGGATTTGCATCATGACAGGTGCAGTTTGTATGACAAAGCCAATTCCTGTCTCTCAGCTCATCCTCAGACAATGTAACAGTAAGAGCCTTGGACAGGTATAACAGAAAATTACATATATCTGTTTTATATAATGTAAATAAGAAAGCATCCCAGGGACAGAAGTTTATCAAACAATCAAAGAAATCTGAATTTATGTCTTGGATGATTTCACTAAAAGTATCTGACAAAATACATTTTTTGTCAAAAAACCCTGAATTTAAGCATTTAAGTAAACTGTATTATGGCTATAATAATATTTTTCTGCAGCATGTAAAACAGGATAGAAAGACAGAATGCTAATAGGACAAGGGAAGGGAAAGGAGCCTTTTTCTCAGATGTCTCCCATGAAGCCTAGAACTCAAGGGTACTTGTCATTTTCTATAAAAATTACTGGTGCTGTCATATACTAGATAAGTGTCTATTGTGGTGACAAAGACTGTGACCAAAAGCAGCTTGGGGAGGAAGGGTCTGTTTCACCTTAAAGGGTATAATCCCATCACTGAGTTAAGTCAGATCAGGTACTCAAGGCAGGATTCTGGAACCAGGGACTGAAGCAGAGACCATGGAGAGATGGTTCTTACTGACTTACCCCATATCTTGATTCCCATGGCAATAAAGATGGCACCTCTTTAGAGTGAGCTGGGCCCTCTGACATCAAAAAACAATCAAGAAATTTCAAGAAGAAAACTCTCCACAGACATGCTTAAAAGATAGTCTTAAGGAGACATTTCTTAATTGAGGTTTCTTCTTTCCAGATAAGTGTATCTTGTGTTTCGTAAACAAAAATGAAAACAAACTGAGCACAGGACCCGGTCCAACTGCCTGGATGCCTCCTAAACAGATCAAGCCAATCAACTGTCTCACCCATTCAGAGGGCCTGATCTAGTTGGGGGCCCCTCAGCCATTGGTTCACAGTTCATGTGTTTCCATTTGTTTGGCCACTTGTCCCTGTATTCCATCCATCCCTGGTCCCAACAACTCTTGCTCACATAAACCCTCCTCCTTCTCGCCAATTGGACTCCCGGAGCTCCACCCAGGGCCTGACCGTGGATATCTGCATCTAGTTCCCTCAGTCACTGGATGGGGTTTCTAGTACGACAATTAGGGTGTTTGGTCATCCTATCACCAGGGTAGGTCAGATCGGGCTATTTCTCGACTATTGCCAGCAGTCTATTGTGGGGGCATCTTTGTGGATTTCTGTGGGCCTCTCCAGCACTTTGCTCCTTCCTATTCTCATGTGGTCTTCATTTATCATGAACATTCCTTGTGTTTCCTCTCTGTACTTGATCCAGTTGGGATCTCCCGCTCAACAAAAAAAAAAAAAAAAAAAAAAAAAAAAAAAAAAAAAAAAAAAAAAACAGCCAAACACACAAAAATACTCTTAACAATTGGTAATAATATTTCTTTTATACAAAAAAGTTATTAAATAAGAATGATAATGCACACAATTTGGTTAACCAAAACCCAATGGTCAATCCTTTTAACATGCATAATGCTAATATTATTCAGACTGAGTAAGGTACAATATTTGTGTGTGTGTGTGTGTGTGTGTGTGTGTGTATTCTTAAATATATTTTTCATTAATGCATATAACAACAATTAATGAATAAAAGAGGCCACAAATTTGAAAGGAAACCAAGGAGGGGCATTAAGAGGGTTTTCAGGGAGTATACCATCTCAAAATATAAAATAATTAATATTAAAAACAATATCTCTAAATAAAGAATGGTAAACTAGTAATGAGTCATCTAAAGGCTCATGTTTATAATGTCCTTCTCCTATCCCAGCTCTACACCTGAAAGAACTTTTCTAAGTTTCACAATAAATTTAGTCTAGAGTAAATGAAATGTCCTCACATCTGTGTTCTGCTCTTGTGGTCCATGGTTTGATTTTAACATATTGACAGTCTACTCAAGGCATTTCTGGATCCATCACATGATTTCATTCATCCAAAGAAGAGGGAAAATTAAGCTTCTCATCAACCTTCAAACTTTGAGTTGAGAGCCACCACAGAGATACACATGACTGTTAATAAGACCCTAATTAAGACTGCTAAAGCACACTCACCCTTGAGAAGGTTATTCCATTTCTGCTTCAAACTCTCATTTCTATAGTTTAAGATTCTAAATCTAGAATGCACATGTATAGAAAAATTTATATCACAAAATTTAGAACGATACTGTATTTTGAAGAAAAGAGGAAATGTGAAATTTCTACATATTTACTCTTATTCATATAAAGTTGATATATGTTTTTTTATAATTTGTTAGGGTCAATATCAAGAATGTGTTCAAGTTTTGATAGGAAGTTTTTTTTTTCAATTTAAAATAGTGCCATCAACAAAAGAACTGACAGGCAATTTATGTCATTTTAACTATGTGAAACAAACACTCATTTGTTTTGAACTAGACAGTTTCTTCTGGTGACTGTGGCTTTCAATTTGTACAAAAAGCCAACTACACTTTCATTAATATAACTGCACATCTTATAGTTTTCTAAATTTATGTATTCCAAATGTAATACTCATTATGGTTTTTTTGCCCTTATTTACACTAACTACTTTGTTATGAACTTCAATGTTAAATATCTCATTTAAAAATACTCTGTTTTACTTATTAAGAACAAAAATGAAAAGTAAATTCTAAACTCATCAACCATGGATTGTGTCATTTGGTTAGATGCCCTCTTGGGTTTGTCCTTTCTCATTGGCTGCTGATGTGATGAACATTTTCTCTTTTGATTGCATATTAATTTATTGACATACTTTTTTCTCATGAAGATATCAGCTTCTGAAATAGAAATAGGTATCATCTTTCATTATTTTCTAAGCTATTTATATTCAGAAAAGAAAATTTTATTAAATGTTTTTTCTTCTTACACATTCTTTGGATGAGTTTATTACAGATAAATATTTTTATAGAGTAGAATGGTAATTTTGAAGAAAAATTACAATATAACTCTAAAAGTCCCACAGTCCTTTCAAAAATTCCAATGATTTATAACTCAAGTTTTCTTTAAAATTCTAAACTTTTAATTATATATGGACTCCTGTAAAATCCAAAATAAATGATGTAGCTTTTTTACCAAAAGGGATGGAAAAGGATATTAAACCAAACACAAATAAATAAAATCAAACTCCAGCACTGTAGTTCAGATTCTTGTAGCTCACTGTAATGTCTGATGTCTGAGAGTCAATCATAATGTTTTGGTCCCAAAACTTTAGACAGCTCCACTTTTCCAATTATACCAACCACAGAATATGTAACTGCTCTCATGGGCTCCTAACACAACCATTCTTCACTTGTAACAGTCCTTGGCAGTCATTCCACTTTCCTAGAGACCCTGGGGTCTCTACTGAAAATTTGGCTACCCCTTTACAGTGCTGTCTCCTGCCTCCCTTCAGAGACTCTGATCCTATCATGCTGTGATATACTCCACTTCTCGCCTAGAATTCTTCATTCCTTCAAAAGTTCTACCCTAGAGCCAAGTTTTTCGTTTAGCTTGGAGATGCAACTTTGGTTTCCTCCCTGGACCACAGCTGGTTTGTGTTGACCCTGGGGAAATACATCCCAAAAGATTTTACCTCAATGATGCTGGTTTTTTTTTTTTTTGGCTTTTTTTTTTAATCACAGCTGCTATTTCAGCCCCCAGTAACCGAAAAACATTTTTCTGAAATAATCCATGTGAAAAAAATCTATGCACAACATGCAGATTAGGCCTATTAAGAATATAACAGTCCTTTAATTTTGGATATTGACCAGGATGGGGCTAATGACTCAGAATTGCTTGGTGCCGAAGGTCAAGGGTGCAGTGTTTTTTAAAGACAAAACCACACTTGCATCAAAGACAGATGAAGGTCAGAATAACCTTTCAAACATTTGTTTTTGGAAGAACATAACAGTTATCTCAGACATAGCATGACAATTATTTTTCACTTATATCTTCTTCATTATATTGATTTGTGTCTAGTTTGAATACGCATTATTTTTTGTTAATATATTTGGACCATGGTCAATGTCATGGACATCTCAAATGTACTGCTGCCAAGCCAGATGTTACTTTGGGGGGCTGAGAGGTAGAGGTCTCAGAAATATCTTAAGTGAACATAAAATGGAGTCTGAGGCAAGATGGCTTTATATTAGCCACTTCATTCCTAGTAAAGCAAAGGTTTCACTTCAGTGGTACTGTCCTCTTGTTAATTGAAGCAGATTCTTCAACCCCAATTAAACAGCAATCACAGATTCTTCTGATTGATGTTTGTTCAATATTTTCTGAGAAATTCATACATGAGCACTTCATCTACATCAATACTGCTCCTCCCTTCCTCCTAAAAACTACACAATTTTATTTGAACATATCACAAAAAGATGTAAGTGAAATCTTCGCCATGCATGTGATATATTTAATGAAGAATGTAGCTTCTTACTAGCAGGGGCTGAATATTCACCTGGGTACAAAGAACGTCTGGTGCCACCGAACTGAAACCTTTGCTTTACTGTGTATGTTTGTAGGGCAATGTGGAAAATGTCATGCCACATGCCATGAAGCCAATATTAAAGGATAACATGTGGGAATCAGTTCTCTTCTTCACCCATGTGGATTCCAGGGAACCAAGTCAGATCATCAGGTTTAGCTACAACTGCCTTTCTCTATTGGTCCATCTCATAAGCCTCTAGAGGCAATCTTAAAATAGAATTTTTTTAAAACAATGATTATATTCATGAAAATTTCTTATTATCAAATATGTATCAAATATGTGCTTTTCTAATTCACACTATACTTGCTCTGTTTTCATGAAATACTTTTTGTTGGTGGTCATTTTTTAACTCTTTGTTCTTTGGGGGCCTAGCACACAGCTGCAAAATACACAGAAATTTATTCATACTGAGGAATGCCTGGCCTTAGCTTGGCTTATTTCTACCCAGCTTTTCTTAAATTATCCCATCTACCTTTTGTCTCTAGGCTTTTATCTTTATCTAGTCTATATTCCTTTCTTTCCTTCTTGCTCTGTGGCTGGTTTGTAGCTGCATGGCTGGACCTGGGCATCCTCCTCTCCTTTTCCTCTTCTTGCTCCTCCCTCTTCCCTCTCTTTGTTCTCTCTCCCTGCCAGCCCCAGCTATTTCTCCCTCCCGCCCAGCTATTGGCTCATCAGCTCTTTACTAGAGCAATCAGGTGTTTTACACAGGCAAAGTAACACAACTTTGTGGAGTTAAGCAAATGCAACATAAAAGAATCCAATACATTTTTGTAACATTAAACAAATATTCCAGAGCATAAAAGAATGTAAAATATCTTTAACTAATATTCCATAACTTCTACTCATGTAAACTATTTTGGTTAGTGTATATAACATTATATGTATATATAAAGTATTTTTCTCTTATTCCATTATTTTAAATAATTTAGCAATGTGCATTCTTTACTTAATGCAGTTTTGTTCTCTGAAAATTTCTATTTTCCAATACAAGTTTTCTATACTTTAACTGTGTAGTGATCAAACACAATTAAGTAAACAGAGACTTCATTACATCCTCTCCCATCTGAAGCCACTCTGACTTGGAAAAGGAAAGAAAGAATATAAACAAAGAACACATCAAACAAAGAAAATTAAATAGAGCATGACAGCAATAGTACTCTTATAACTAGAAATCAAATAATCCATTAGTAACTCTGAAAAGCAAAAAGAATTAGACCATATATCACCAAGAGGGCAATTTCACATATAATTTTAATCACATAACAAATCTTAAAAGTGATTTTGAATTGAGTGTATTAGTTTCTTTTAAACTCACTTCTTTGGTTGATCCAAAAAGTACAATTATTGGTTTAAAATTATATGAAAATTGATTAAAATCCCAGAACATTACTTACCCAGTTTACTCTGTGAAGCTGTTGATCTGAATGAATTTCACACTTAATTAGATTCCTTTAGAAAGCTACCTTTGGTCATAGATATGGCTGCAACAAACTATCACTGAATGAGTTCCTTATAAACAGTAGAAGTATAGTTCTCACAGTTGTGCAAAAATGAGTACTTCAAGGTTAATGAACGATGGTGGTCAGTGTTTGCCGAGGGCCTAATTCCTGGTTCATTATTCTGTTTCTTTGAGTCTTTCATGCTAGATGGAGCCAATAAGCTGCTCTATGCCTATTTGGTAAAGGCACTTATCCCATTCATGATGACCAATGCCTCATGTCCTAGTCACTTCCCAGTGACGCCCCCCCCCAAACTACTAACTCAGGCATTACGATTTCTTGAAGATACAAAATCGTATACCATGAAAATATTTAATTTTTTTGTTTTAACTTTTAGCACAAGGTTCCACTGTCAAGTGGTGGTGGGTTACAGTAGTTCCTATGGGACTTCTATTTAGCTTGTTTAGAGACAAATTAATGTTAAATCACTACTTCCACAACTCTGAAGATAAAACTCAATGTGTATCATTGATTAAAATGTTACAGGATCATATTATAGCAAAAGTTGTATCTCAGGCATCATTTCATTCCATGGGTAAGAAAACTGATCTATATCCCAGACATTCTTCCTTTTTTGAAACTCAAACCTGCCTATAGCTCTAGCTGATGGGATCTAATGTCTTCCAGCCTCTCTTGCACAGAGAGAGAGAGAGAGAGAGAGAGAGAGAGAGAGAGAGAGAGAGAGAGA
>CABHPH010145833.1:0-10308 GCA_902168325.1 Peromyscus nudipes | reverse complement strand
CCCCCCCCCCCCCCCCCCCCCCCCCCCCCCCCGCGAGTGCTGGGTTTAAAGGCCTGTGCCACCACCGCCCGACCACAATAACTATCTTTTGACCAAATAGATTGGAGGGTGTGGGGGGTGGCTCAGTAGGTAAGTGGTGTTGCACCAGCGTGAGATCTGAGTTTGATGCCCAGCACTCACATTAAGAAAGAAGAAGAAGAAGAAGAAGAAGAAGAAGAAGAAGAAGAAGGAGAAGAAGAAGGAGAAGAAGAAGAAGGAGAAGAAAAGGGAAAAAGGAAAGCTGGAACAGTGCACGCTTGTCATCTCAGTAATCCCAGAACTAGCAGGCAGAGATGTGAAGACCGGTGGGGCTTGCTGGCCACCCAGCTGAGCTGAACCAGTGACATTCAGGCTCAGTGAGAGACTCTCTAAAAAAGCAAAGTGGAGAGCGGTTGGAGAAGATGCCTAACACTGATATTCAGCTTCTACATTCAGGCACATACATGTGTGCATTCCTCCCATGAACATACACATGTATGTGTACACACAAAAACAAACAAACAAACAAAAGATAACAAAAAAAGCCTATGTAGATTCTATCTACATCTGTACTTAGAGATTCACTGTATCTCAGATGTGGCCTGGGATTCTGCCTTGCAGCAAGTACTTGGGGTGACTTTGAATGATCATGGACCACAACTGATGAGATGCTGGGATGGGAGAGGAAGTCTCCGGCAAGGAGGCTGAGGGTTAGGATGGAGTTTCAGTGTTAGGGGAGTTGTTTGGCAGACAGACTGAGTCCCAGATCTACAGGCAGCTCAGTAAAGTGGACATAGGATCAACCTGTGATCCTATGTCACAGGAACCTGTGACAGGCTTCCTGTGGTGACCAAGTATGGGCCCATGTACACAAGCCCCTCCCCCACCCCAAATGGCAAGTGGATCATGGAAGAACTAAGAAGTGGAGCCAACAGTATGGGGCCCCCACCTAGGGAAAGTGCATAGCTTGCTGCTAAGCTACATGGTATGGCAACATAATTTGTGAGGTGTGTGTATTTATGTGTGTGTGTGTGTGTGTGTGTGTGTGTGTGTGTAAGTGTTTTAACCATGGCTACCTGATTAGAAGCACTGTTTCCTGAAGATTCATGAATTTATCTGTGGTACCCTTTGTCTGAGTATAAAACAATTGTTTCACAGCCATAAGATAAATGATATGAAGGCAGCCTCGTTTGTGTGTATGAACACCCCACACAGAACCATCACCTCTGTCTATGTCGGCAGAGAACTTTAGAAAAAGTGAATAATGGGACAGACAAGTGTGTGTCATGTAGAGAGGATAAAGACACAGCTTAGGCCCACCGTGAGAGTTGGTGCATGTCCAGCCTGTGCCTTGGATAGCCTCATTCTGCCGACATAGTAATTTCCTCTCTTGATTGGGAGAGTAATGTATCACTCTGGATAGGTATCCAAATAAGTGTGGAATCCATGTCAAGAGAATGCACAGTTCTTTCCTTTGGGCTGTGTTATGTGGCTCTGTTACAAGTCTGGAAAACATTAAACCATCATTGCTGTCTGGCACAGGCTTTGTTTGCTTTCCCGTTTTCATGATGTTTGAAATGAGTAAGAGACTTTGCTTTCCCATACTTACAGGATTGGTCTATTAATTTACAAAAGTACGTAATTGCTGGGGATAATTCGACTTGTTAATCTGACACAACAGGAGAGTCTGACATGTTACATTTGTGATTGTAGTTTCATATGTCTCAAGAAAAGTAGTGAATTAAAAAGCAAGTAGATAAACATTGAAAAGGATTTCATCTGTTAAACTTAAGTTGACTGAACACTGACCAAAAAAACCAATAGAATGATTTCTTAAATTTTTTTTCAGGGGCTGGAAAGATGGCTCAGCAGTTAAGATCATGCTTTGCTCCTGCAGAGGACCCAAGTTTGTTTCCAGCACCCACAGTGGGCAGCTTACAACTGCCTGTAACTATAGCTCCAGGAGATCCAGCTCCCTCTTCTGGCCTCACAGGCACCTGCACTCTCTTGCACAGACTCATATACCATTCCCACACGCATACACATTAAGTTTTTTTTTTTTTAAAAAAAATTCAAACTCTTTACAATTCCTTCCAATTGCTAGATTTATAATTAGAATAAGATAATTTGTAGTTTGAACTTAAAGACTTAAGGAAGAGTACTTTTTAAAAGTTAATATATATAATATTAGATTTTTAAAAAAATGAATGGCAATATACATTTCCCATGTGCAAAGCATCTTTCCCTCTTAAAGAATTGCTCTAGATAGTTGCCATTATTACTCATATTAATTTCTGCCAATACTGAATCAAAAGAGACATGCCAATATTGCCTATTGCATTTATAGGATTTCAGTGAGCTTAGACATTTAAAACTTTTTGAATTGGACATTTCTGATTGTCTTGAGTTTTTTGCTGAAGTCAGTAGATGGAAAATTTGAACACATTCTAAAGAGAGTCAACACCCTTCTTGGGCTTGTAAAGAGAGAGCAGGGCTCAGGGAGGAAGGAGGATGGTCTGAGGAAGGGAGCCAACAGAGTAGGAAGGCCCATGCTCCTCTCCCCTGCATAGGTGACCCCTTTCTATCAAGTCAGATACAAAGACTGCCAAGGATGACACATTTCGAAAACGGCAGAAATACTTTACAGGCACCTTAAGGAAACTGACATTTTGTTGTCTGGCTAGTTGATGAGAAAAGAGAGAGGGGAAGGTGCTATCTGCATGCCACCAGGGGATGCTCCAAGGGCTCTGTGGAAATGAGGCTATACTTGCTGCAACAGCAAAGCCACAGACAAAGGAAGTTGCGGTATTGTTAGGGGTGACTGTTCCTAATTACTGTGAAAAGCTGATTGCTGAAGTAGATGGGAGTGAGAAAGATAAAGGGCCAGCCTCTCCCTTGGGCACTGACCAGGTGTTAGAGCACTGTTAAAATCACTATCCGTGTTAATAATAAGTTATTGTTAGTTCTTACAGTAAGCATTTCTTCTGATGTTCGTTTCCCTGTAAGTAAGCAAAGACTTTGAGGGATGGTGCAGCTCAGCTCCCTCATTGACTGCTGTTGGACTCTCCCTGATGTCTTGGCTGCCTTGAGCAGAAGGATCAAATCAAACACCTAGGGAGACTACTAGCCTTGTACTAGCAATTTTGAACACTCCATACACAGCTGGAGGAAGCTGCACAAGGACCACAGCTCTTTGCTGTGGCTCCTTAAGGTACACTCTAGGCAGGACTGTTCCCAACAGTTGGTCCTGGGTGTTTTGCAGTCACAAGTCTTGGTGAACTCTAGATGACCTGGAGTGATTCCTGTCCTGGTCAGAATGAGAGCAGTTCCCCTGACAGCTTAGTAAAGGGACTGTTGAGACCCCCTGCCAGAGGTGATGCTGTGATTGGTGCAAAGACACACCTTCATTTGCATAAAAGATAAAATAATTGGTACAAACTCAAACCTTTGTTTGTGAAGTTAGCCGTGATTGGTGCAAAGGCCGCTCCTCTGGACGTATCAGCTGGCTGTTCACCTCACAAGTGAGCAGCTGGCAGATACTTTCCTGTGCTGTGGCCGCTAATATTGCAACGTCAGTGAAGGATGAACAGCGCTGGTGGGTCGGTGGGCGCGGCACAGAAGCTACGACTACCAGAGTTAGAAAGAGCTTTATTAGAAAGAAACCAGGCCTGGAGAGACAGAAAGATGGCGGGAGCAGGTCCGTGCACCGCTTTTTAAGGCAGAGATTGCGTGACCACGAAGCGGTAGGCAGTCGCCCGCGCCCCTCTGATGATGTAAGATGTGAGGCCCAGAAGAGTGAGAGCAGGATCCTAATAATCAGGCCCTTTGAGCAGCTTTTCTTGTGTGGCATTTTCTTGCCTGCATTTAGTAGGGTGGTGCATTTGAACTGGTAATATGGAAAGAAGCAGGGCAAGCCGCGCAGGGAGCCGTGGGGGTGGAAGAGTGTAACAGGGACCCTCAAACAACCTACTTAAAGAATTGAAATGGCCTCGGAAAACTGCAGGTGCAGAGGAAGGGCTAAAAGGGTAGGCGTCAGAGGAGGAGCCTGTCTCTCAGAAAGAGCTTTTAGGCAGCTCTGACGGCTTTTCTCAGAGACAACTCAACGTGGGCATACCTCATAGCTCCGCCTCATAATTGTCATAGAAGTGTAGCACGGCTACAGTAAGGGGGAGAATTTGAGATCTTTTCTCTCCCCAGTTCTGGTCAAACTAAATAAATTATTTTCCCTTTGTTAATTTCTATTTACTGACTTTCACATTTTTAAAAGCGATTTATTTTTATTTATGTGACTGTGTGAGTGTATGCCACATGTATGCAGGCCCAAGAAGGCCAGGAGAGGGCATCAGACCCCACTGGAGTGGGAGTTAGAAGTAGGCGTGAGCTGCTAGCTACTGGTGCTGAGAACTAACCTTTGGCAAGGTAGCAAGTGATTTTAACCACTGAGCCATCTCCATAGCCCTGCTTCCTAAATTCTTTTAAAATACGTAGCAACTAAGGCAGCAGGGCTATGGATCAAAGTGCCTGAGTGAATAGCCATTTGGGCATATGACCAGGAAGTTCAAATTTTGTTGGGCAGAGCACTTACTCTGTCGATTTTCTATATAGCCTGGTTAAGGATTTGTGTGTTTTTATTTTTTTTTAATTTTAATTTCCTTGCCTGAGGTACAAAAGCCACTTAGACTCAACTTTGATTACTTGGTCACTATTGGCTACTTGTCTCCATTGTCAGAGACTTGGGACATCCATCCACTTGCTGCCACTGTTGCTGCCACTGTGTTGTTCTATGGGCCAAGGTACTTTGGAAGCTAGTCTTTTTGCATTTGAATATGAATGTGTTTGTTTTTGAGATCTCTATTGAGCGTGTGTAGGCATCAGGGATATTGACTCTACGCTATCATGGTGACCAACTGGTCTCTTATGATCTAAGAGTACATGCTAAGTTAATGTAACATTCCATGTGTCCTTTTGTGTATGGTCTGCAGGTCTGCATCTGTGATGATTGGTGCGGCAGTCTGAATGAGAACAGCTTCCAAAGGCTCACAGATTTGAATTCTTGGCCACCAGGGAGGGGTACTATTTGAAAGGATTAGGAAGTGTGGCCTTGTTGGAGGAAGTATGTCATGGAGGAGGGTGGGGCTTTGAGGTTTCAAAAGCCCATGCCAAGCCCAGAGTCTCTCTCTGTCTGCTGCCTGTGGATCTGGATGCGGAACTCTCAGTTATTTCCTCAGCACCGTGTCTGCCTGTGTGCTGCCACGCTCCCCACCATGATAGTAACGAACTAACCCTTTGAAACTGTAAGCAAGCCCAAATGACATGCTTTCCTTTATAAGAGTTGCTGTGGTCATGGTGTCTCTCCACAGCAACAGAACACTGAATAAGATTGTCCCATTAGAGATTTCTATATATCAGGAACCCCTGGATTATACGAAGAGACAAGTGCTTCCTCTAGCCACTGCAAGAAACTCTAGATGGCTAGAGTATTAATAGAGGTGTCAGGGTGGTCCATCAGATGCTGCAGTCTCATAGAGAATCATCAAAAGAACACAGCCCATTGAGGGCTGGAAGGCACACCCACAACTTGGCCAGGAGGTGCACATAGCAGTTGGACCCCACACCTGGAGCTGCCTCTCATCCTTAGAGTTAAGATTTCTGGGACACATAAGTGGGATAATTGGCCCACTGGTAATAAGAGATTTGTATTTTTAGGTAGCATATTTTCCTGATCTCAAATGTTCTTCAGCACCAACCCTTTATTCAGCCATCCAAATGGGTCTCAAACATAAAACAGCACAGGACAAAAATTAATCAGCTTCTAGAGTTCCTGAAAACAAAGCTAGTGTGCCTGTAGTGGCTTCATTTTTGTTTTTTAAAAATGCTGCATGCTAAATTGCCCTTATTGGCATGCCTAATTTAAAATGGGGGGGGGTGAATTTTCAGGATGAATTCTGGATTGGGGGCTGCTGCCTATCTTTTGATTGGCTCTCTCTGGAGAAACTGTTTACTCAGGGCCTTTCACCCAATCAGGCCTCACTGAAATATGACTATTAAAATGCTCCAGAAGAGACGGCAACACAGCTTACATGAAAGGCAAGAAAGACAGCAGATGGTCTCCGTTTGTTTCACTCCATCACAAACATAATTTGGATTTAACTATCTGTTTGTAGACTTGATAAATCTGCATGGCCTTACTTTATAAACGTAGGCACTCTAAAATCCTCAAAATCTATTAAAATGGTATGTTTGTGCCTGTTCACTATGTTTCATAAAACATTGAAATGTTTCTAATATGTCATCAAGAGATAGCTTATCTTCTAAAGCAAGTGTTTTTGAGAGACAATAAATATCTACAAAAACAACTTTGGTAAAGATACGGTTTGCTTACATGAAACAATGTTTATTGAGTCATATGATAAAAGTTTGTTATGTTACAAATTTTGTATAGGCTGCATGGATTCCTAAGGAATTTCACTAAAAAAGATTCTAAAGAAATTATACTTTGCATTCATTATTTTCCCAAGTAGTCAAGGATAATCGAAAACAGGAGGATATACAATGCTTTATGAAAATGTATTATTTTAAGTGATTTGGGAAGCTAATATATAAAAAACCAAACATAATTGCTTTGTGACATTCTCTTAATATATGGATGTTACCAAGCATTATTTTGCTGAGATATGGAAATATCTCAAAACACAATTATAGAAATAAAATTAAATAGCTCTAAATGATGTGTATTAAAAATCCTTTCATTACATTTTTGCCAGAGGCCTTTTTCAGGAGCACTCATCTGTATAATTGTTAAAGGTGAGGTTTTATTAAGGCGGAAGTTCCTACAAATTCATGGATGTATACAGTAGTTGAAGACCTTCATGGTCACTGGAGAAATGGCTCAGTGGTTAAGAACACTTGCTGCTCTTCTAGAGAACCTGAGTTCATTTCCCAGCACCTGTATCAGGCAGCTCTCAGCTGTTCACGACTCTAGCTCCAAAGGCTCTTATGCCCTTTTCTGACCTCCATGGGCGCACGCGCACAAACACACACACACACACACACACACACACACACACACACACACACACACGAGGTAAATCTCTGTTTCATAATGAGATCACACGACAATCCCTCCAAACAGTAAGAGGACTCAGGAAAGCTTTATATTATGTAATATGAACATAGACATAAGCATGTCTAGACAAAAGTATCATACAGAAGTATTATATTACTAGACTTCAGCAAGAAGAGAGAAAACTAACATATTATATTTAAACGGTGATTAAGTTGTTAAAATGTGATTTCATGAAATATTCAAACTGCTTTTTGTTAGGCACACTTAAAATGTAAATTTAAGAATTAATGATTAAAATAAGTCAAAGAACTGGCCCTGTAAGTAGAGGTACTTTTGTACATTTTTCTGGGCTTTTCTCCATATGAAATCTACAGATATTTTGTCAATATTGAGATGGGTTATTCTCACTAGTGGAATGATAAAATTGCTACTCAACATCAATTTATTACAAGTACATAATATCATGCATTTTGTTATAAATAATGTTATGATATTAAATATTTTAATATCTAATTTGGTATGAATATATATTATAAAATTAATAAGAGAAAGTAAGTATTGGTCATGAAACCAGCATTTTCCATGGATAACTGGACTCAATTTCTTGAGACTTGATTTTATTTATTACTACTCTCTGTGTGTGCATGATGTGTGTGTAGTGATTCTTGTTTCCAAAGACACACATAGAAGTCAGAGAATAGCTTTGTAGAATCAATCAGTTTCTCCTTTCACTGATTTTTAAAGATTAATTAATTAATTCATTATTTATGTGCATGTGTGTAAGCCTGCATGAGTAAATATACATCACATGCATAGACATGCTCAGAGGCCAGAAGGCAGCCTCAAATCCTTTGGAACTGGATACAGGTTGTTGTAAACTGCCATGTGGGTGCTGGGAACCAAACCTGGTCCGCTGTAAGATCAGTAAGCACTTTTAGATGTTAACCATCTCTCCAGTCCCTCTTCCCATCTTTATGTGGGTTCTAGGATGGAACCCTGGTTACCAGGCTTGTATTATGGGATGGAAAATGCTTTTATCCTCTGAGTCATCTCACTGGTATTCAATTGTTATATGTTTATAATATGTGTGTAGCAGAATGTTCCTGTTTATATAGATAAAGCTTGGGTTTCGTGACTGCTTTATAGCTTTGATTAAAAAGGTAATCACATGTATGGTATGTTGTGGTCATTAGTCATTGATACTATTTTTTTTTCTATTTTTTTTTAAGACAGGGTTTCTCTATGTAGCCCTGGCTGTCCTAGAACTCACTCTGTAGACCAGGCTGACTCAAACTCAGAGGCAAACTCCGAGGTCTGCCTGCCTCTGTCTCCCAGACAGAGCTCCCAGCAGAGCGTCACAGAGAAAGACTCCTGCACAGCTGCCTGACACCAGCCACACTCCTTTTCACTTCCGGTTCTGCTAGAATTTTGCTGCTGTTCTTCGTTTCAGGCACAGCAGACCTCAGGGGTGCTAATACCATCCGAGCAACCATGTCACGGTATCTCAGATCCCTCAAGATGGAGGAACAAACAAAGAAAGCAAGGAGATTGAAGCCGAGTCACTGGCCCTAAACATTGGACCCCAAAGAATGAGCACTTCCTCAGAAATCCCACGTCAAAGAAGGGAAGGCTGAAGCCCTGGAGTCAGAGGCTCGTCTCACAGATGGGTCAACACATGCACATTTGTTTCCTGGCCTGTGTGCTTAAGTTCTTTTCTTTGAAATTTTAGTATTGCTGCAGGAAAGATGGAGAGAATTCGAAAACCTTTGTCCTGTTTTCTGTTTTTGTTTTTCAACTTGACTCAAGCTAGAGCTGTCTGAGAAGAAGACATTACAACGGAGAAAATGGAAAATGTCCTACAAGACTGGCCTGTAGGCAAGCCTATGGACCATTTTCTTAGTTAGTGATTGATGTGGGGGGTTCAGCCTATTTTTTGTTGGTGCTATCAAGGCCAAATGGTCTTAGGGTGTGTAAGAAAGGTAGCTGAGCAAGCCACGGAGAACGAGTCAGTAAGCAGTGTTCCTCCATGATCTCAGCTTCAGTTCCTGCCATGAGGTTCCTGCCACAAGTTCCTGCCCTGACTTCCTTGGATGATGGACTGCAAGCTGTAAGATAAAATAAACCCTTTCCTCCTCAAGTAGCTTTTGGTCATAATGTTTATCACAACATAGAAACCCTAGATCCTCCCCCAACCCAACTTCTGGTCAAACTGTAAATCTGTCCCCCCCCATTTCTGTTTTCTATTTTCCTTTGAAACACAGGGAACTAAGGTGAAATGAGACCCAAAAAGGTGTATCTATGAATATACATCAATTTATTAATGGATACTATGGGAAAACAGACTCACAGGTACAGGGTAAGGCAGATCTAGTTGCAGAGTCCTTCTCTCTCCTCTTTGAAGTGGTCACATAGGCAGACAAGAAGCCACACCCTAAGGCTTGTACCCCAAAGCTATTGGTGGAATGAATTCCCATAACACCTCCCTTTTTTTTTTGTCTAAATAAGAAGGTTCTAAACCTAATACAAAAGTATCTACAATAAGAACAATTATCAAGTATTGCCCAGGAGAAAGAAAGGTTAATAATATAAACAATAATGGTACTACAACCAACAAGAAACACATACTAAATGTCCAGACCATAAGTAAATGGCAAGTTACAGAGATGATTGCAATAGCTGTCCTATCCTGAAGAATATAAATCTAGTACCCGATGTGCTTTTAGCTAAGTCATGAGAGGATTGTAACTATAACTATCTAGTCTGTGGAGTGGCCCACACACCAAGCTGTGGAAGCGGTGCAACATCTGGATGCTTTGCTGGCTGCAGAGGAGAGCAACCTCAGGAGTCAGGCAAGTGGCAGAGGTAGAGCCCCAGCAAGTCCCATAGCCTTGAATAACAGGGACAGAGCTGAGGGATCAGCAGGCGGAACTGGGAACACAGTGATGTGGCCAGAGGGCTTTACTGGCAGCTGCAGAGAAGGCAGAGCTGTGAGAGCAGCAGAGGCAGCCACAGCAGCAGAAGGAAGTGTGGCAGCTGTTTTCCTAGTGATGTTATCCGTGGACATGGCCATAGCCGTGGACTGGCCATAGCCACGAATGTGCAATGCAGCTGTAGTTCAGACCTGCGCTTAGCTGATTGCCCCAGTGGGAAAGCTGAGTTCCTGAGGAGAGATAAACCTGGACATTAAAAATGACTGATACCATCAACTTCCCTTCCCACCATCC
>CABHPH010145830.1:33874-47862 GCA_902168325.1 Peromyscus nudipes | reverse complement strand
TAATTTAAGATATAAGGACAGTTAGCAAGAAGCCTGCCACGGTCATACCGTTTGTAAGCAATATAAGTCTCTGTGTTTACTTGGTTGGGTCTGAGCGGCTGTGGGACTGGCAGGTGAGAGAGATTTGTCCTGACTGTGGGCCAGGCAGGAAAACTCTAGCTACAGTTATGGACTTCTACATTCAGGAAATGTCAGAAAATAAATTTACGTTGACTAGGTCATCCATCCTGTGGTTTTTGTTACAAAAGAACAGTAGAGGATTGTGGTACAGTGACAGGGCAGGGCTGCTGCAGCAAACCCCACACAGTGCCGAAGTGGTTGGGAACTGGGTCGTTTCACAGGCCGGAAGTTGTGAGGTGCACATTAGGTCAACACTGAGAGCAGTGAGGAGAAGAGAGTCTACCGTCAGAAAATGCCTCTGTTGTCTTAGTGGACACACATTATGCACAGTCAATTGCCACTAGGAATACAGATGTTAGGAATACAGATGTTAGAAGGCCATTCTGGTAAGGCCTCTGTCAGAAACACAAAAATGTGTGACTGAAACTGGACGGAAGCTGACCTTTGTTAGAGAGTGGACAAGCCGTGGCCATGCTGTGCTCTGGTGTTTGGGAAGTCAGAAGGTGCTGGTGTTTACTGAGGAGTGGCATCTTGGGTTCCCCTTGCTGCTTAGAGCAAAATGCAAGAGGGGAGAGACAGAATGAGGTGGGTTTTTTTTTAATTACTTTATTTATTTATTTGTATGTCTGTATTTGCATGTGAGTGCAGTGCCCACAGAGGCCAGAAGAGGGCATCAGACCCCCTGAAGTTGTAAGTGGTTGTGAGGTGCCAGGTGTGGGTCCTGGGAACCAAACCCAGGTCCTCTGTAAGGGGGTCAAGTGACCTTAACCACCGAACCACCTCTCTAGCCCTGAGTGAATGAATCATAAGAAAGACAGAAAGAGAGGGAGGGAGAGAACGTGAAGATTTGAAAATTTCTTTGGCTGCACTTACTACAAGAACAATAAAATGTGTTTTGAAGAGACTACTAAGAGTGTGGCCGGGCAACAAGTTGGGAGGTTAGTATGGGCATGAGCCACAGATCTCACCAGTCACCTCAGCAGAAACCAGAAATAGAGAAGGAACTGTACAGGAGAAACATCACAAGCTTCCCAACCAACTGCTTGGTGCTGGACTTCTAGAGCTGATATAAATGTCTATTGTTCACATCACCAAAACTATGACTTTTAAAATGCCAGCCTAATAAGACTAATGCACTAGAGCTGCTGTCTATCAACTTCTTTATATGTTGCTGTTAAGACACGTCTGTGTAACGTACCTGAGGCTATGACGGAAGAAGACCTCGAAGGGGAGACCTGCACTTGTGGATGTCCATGTTCACGCTGCTCTTTCAATGGCTTTTCATTTCTCCAAGGAACTACAGCAGAATCTCACTCTGCACCTGCATTGGTTCATCAGAATCAGTAATCACATAACAGTTACAGCTTAGAAGTAAATTTGCTCATCTCCTTGCATCTAGAACCTTTCCACAGCTATCCGCTAATAACTAATGATGATAATAATAGCAGCAGTCATCACGAGGCAACATCTAAGTCTTCCATGTGGAGTAATTGACTTGATCTCTTTGTGACTCATTGTATTACTCAGGGTTCTCTAGAGGAACAGAACCAATAGAATATATACATATTCTATATATATGAGGAATTATGAGGCTGGGGAGATAGCTCAGTTGGTAAAATGCCTTCTGTGAAACATGAGGACCTGAGTTTGGTCCTTAGCACCCATGTAAACCCAAGCACTCTAGCATATGCCTATAATTCCAACACTTGGGAGGAGGATTCCTGGGGCTTGCTGGTCAGCCTGTCTAATTGAACGGGCCAGCCCCAGGTCCCAGTAATCAATCCTGTCTGAAAAAACAAGGTTCAGAGTGATTAAGGAAAATACTCAGCATCTACAGGTACACACACACACACACACACACACACACACACACACACACACACACACAGGAGCGCCAAAACAGGAAAAGGGGGGGAGGAAGGAAGGAGGAGCTTCCGAGTACGCACATGCTGCATTCATAAACTTGCAATGCTAAGTGTCTTTAGATGAGGCAGGCAAGAAGATACAAAGAAACAGAAGGGAAGGTGACCCTGGCCACAGAGATTAGAACAACAGAGCTGCAAGCCACGGAAGGCCTGGAGCCGCTAGCAGACAGTCAGTCTTCACAGAGCCTTTCCAGAAGCAAGTCTTGGCCTCGGGAGTGTGGGAAAGTCCGTGCTTTCTCTACTTCCTATTTTGTTGTCATTTCCTCAGCAGCCCTAGGAAACAAGGACATGACCATTTCTGGGGAGTTAGGAAAGGCCACAGGGCCGGTTCTGCCCATATTGTGAAAGCCATACATTGCGACCCAGGATTTAGCTGCTTCAAGTCACAGGCCCCTTCATATTTCTCCCTTGCAGATAACCTCAGTGGCATGTTCATAGGTAAAGCATCGAGGCCACCCAGTAAATCTTCACTGGACACGTGGGAGCTATAGCACAGGGCAGGTCACACCAGGGCATGAAGAAAGGCCAGAGCCTCGAACATACCAGAGGAGGAAGATGGGTCTTCTTGGAGAACCTGTTCAACATTCATAAAACTTGGCTTGAATTATTAATCCAACTGCTCAAAACCTCGCAGAAAAAGAAGTGGAGGTATTGAAGTAGAAAAACAATTTCTCCTATTCATGGAAATCATAGACCAATCTATATTTTAGACAAGAAAATGGAAGTAATGATATTTGGATGGCTTAAGGCCACACCTCTAGAACATAGGTCTTTCTCCCACCACAACACACTAATGTACACTGTTGGAGCATCTCATTCTGGTTGTTGGAACATTCCTAAATTACCAAGAAGAATGGCTGATGGATGTGTTTCAAATGAGATGCAGAAAAAAAATCAAGTTATTAGCTATTTTAAAAATAACAGTGTTTGGGGGCAGATCTTCAGCATTCCAACCCAGTTTGCAGCCTGATGAATTCAGCTTGATGGAAACCAGAGCAAACAAACAAAAGGAAGGCTTAGGGAAGCCACCTCCCAGCTGCACGGGAAAATGGCTTTGAGGCAGTTAACCCCAGCTAGGAAGAGCCGCAGTGAAGCAGCGTGTCTACATCGTACACATACATATTCAGACGCTTTGTCAAAAAAGCTCAGTGCTGGAGCATTTCAATTAACAAAGTGGGATGGTTTACCTGATAAAATGCTCCCTGTGTGAGTGTAATTACATATTTATACCCCACAGAGATTTTTTAATTTCTGTTTGGTTTGTTTGCCTTGAAAGTGTTTGTCACTAGGAGTGTTCTTGATGCGCAATTTTACAGCAGCATTGGCCAACCGCGTGGCTCGTTTTCATTTTAGATTCATTACAATCTGGAGATGGTGCTTTCTGCCCTGCACACACACAATATTGATACTTGCTGGAGAAGACAATACATCAAGGAACCGGAGAAGCATTAAAAGGATGCTGTCAAGTACCTGTCTTTTGCTTCTCCAAAACAAGATCGTCTTTTTTTTTTTTTTTAACCCACTGGAGGCTATTAATTGAATCTGAAATACTTGTAAATATGCTGTCTGTCGGTTTGTTTCTCATCTTCTGCTCAGAAAGCTTTTCCTTCATCTCTGCCACCCCTTGCCAGAATAACAAATCCCGCTGAAGGGACCAGCATCTTTTCTGGGGTTCTTCAGCCCTCCCCTTTCTGTGACTACATCAGCCTAGCTATGGATTGCTGACCGATTTGGGGCTGTCTTATTCCACTAATAAGCTTTAGAGCCCCTGCTGTATCCTGGGTACCATCACTTACTTGGCTTGGGGTGTACAGAGATAAGCTGCAAGTCTGATTGGCCCCATCTCATAGGGCTTGCGTATGAGCACAGGGTCCAGGCAAGCAGTTGTTGTTTAGCACAGCAAGTGCTAGAGCTGTGTGGTGCATGAGGTAAGCTACCACGGCTGCACAGCGGAGGCAGGAATCAGTTCTGCTCAAGGGAGAGCTGGTCTCACAGAGAAGGCAGTAGGTCTATAGAATTCACCTCTCCATCCTGAGAGCTCACCAGTTGATACTACCTATAAAGCCCTAGATAAAATCAACATGGTCCCCACATTCATTCTTTTGGGAAGAAGCTGACATTAGAGAAGAAAACACAGAAAGGTCATTTCAGAGTGTGGTAGGTGCTGTTAAGGGGGAAACTATGAAAGTGACTGAGGGCAGGAAGCTCCTTTATGTGGGCCCCTCTCCTAAGGTGACATCTGAGTTAGGTTGACGATGACAGAAGGGTGACAAGGAGCTTGATGTGTGCAAACTGAAAGCTCAAGGGGCCAGGCCTGGGAGGGGGTTGGAGTGGGCGAGGAGTTCAGTGAGGTCCTCTGGAGTTGAAGGCTTGAGGGTCTGGAAGGTCAAATTAAATAAGAATTTATTCTCAGGGGAATTACAAACAGGACTTACGCAGCAGGCCGCCACATCTTTACATGGCTCTGGGGACGGACCTGACTAGAGTGACAAGAGAACAGAAAAAGAAAAGACAGACAGACAGACAGAAACAAAGCTGGGGTTGGGTGTGGACCTGGCTCTTTGCAGGAGAAACGTCAGAACCCCGGAAGCGTAGTGCATTTGTTATTTAGAGTTGAACAGGGAGGCGGGGTTATTGCATACAGCCAAACCAAGGAGCTAGGGTTATTATGTACAGATAAACAAGGAGGCAGGGTTTACGGTACACAGCTGGATCAGGGACACAGGTTTAGCTAGCCTCAGTGGGAGCTTTCTCTGTAGGGGAGCAGTGTTCAGACTGTAAATATCCAGGGTGAGGGGTGAAGCTATAGTGGACAGTTTCTGCACTCACTATCAATATCCACACTTGGACTCACAAGGAAGACTCTACCCCTTCCCTTTGAGACTCACCAGGGAAGGCTTTGCCACTCCCATCGGCCTGAGGCTAGGGTCCTTGACATGGTCATGCCTGTGTCCACAGCACACATTCACTTGGGGCTTCCTCTGCTCCCGACAGGAGACTCAGGGACTGAGGTGTGGGAAGGAGGTTATCCCATATAGCCACACTCATCAGCAGGTATGAAGGAGGGGCCTGGGAGGTGACCAGGAACTATCAACAGAGTTGTTCCAGGTTAGGAGGGAAGGTAATTGGTGCCACCAGATGCCCAGCACCAGGTGTGCCATGGGTCTCTGAGTCAGAGATATACCCGAAACAGCAGCTTTACTTCCTTTAGCAATGCCTGGCAACTCAGCCTAGCCCCAGGCTCCAGCTGTGTGCCAAAGCATGTGCTGAGTAGCTGTTGGAATGGCTATTTCAACCTGCTCACCCTGTTTGCCTTCTCTTCTCGTTTTGTTTTGTTTTGTTGAGACAAGGTTTATCTGTGTAGCTTTGGAGACTGTCCTGGATCTCACTCTGTAGACCAGGCTGGTCTCGAACTCACAGAGATCTGCCTGGCTCTGCCCACCCGGCGCCTTCTCTTCTCCTGGGAAGGCCTTTCTGTCTCCTTTGTTCATCCCTTGTTTATTCGGTGTGGCTTTTAGTGGATTTCCATCACTCCTCTTCTGCTGCAGGGCTAACATGTGACTCAGATTTAGCCAATTATGCTCTCCTGTGCCACAACCAGACGAACAGGTCTGAGAGAGAAGCAGGTAGCTCAGGTTGGATCAGTTGAAGTCTCGCCCTAGGAACTCAAGCTACACAAACACTACAAGGGGTCTCACCTCTCTTCCTTTTGGATCGGGAAATGCAAAATTGTGGAACTGAGGGTGTTGGTAGACTCCTTTCCTCCCAAAGAGTAAGAATTTCTGCAGTAAGAGAGCATGGGGACCAATACACAAAGAAGAAATAGGCAAACCTGCAAAGCAGAGAAAACCGGCCTAATTTTTGAGATCCTGGACCCAGCAGGGCCTGATTTCTAGGTAATGTGACCTAATGAATTTGCATCTTTGCTTAAGGTAATTCATGTTGAACTTCTGTTGATTGCAACCAAAGTATAAACATCAGTCCCTCTCCCTGACTCTACCCAACCTCATGCTGCAGAGCCCTAGAACAGGAGAGTCTGCTATAGGCAAATTTTGCTATAGGCAAATTTAAAGGCCGGGCTGTGAAGTTTGGCTATGACTCAGGATGAGTCCCGTGGCATTTACAGGTTTAATCTTTTTACTCTTCGTTTTCATTAACAAGATTACCTTCAACCAGCTCTACTGCAAAGAGCAGACAAATCTGACTCACACCAGCTGTATATGCATATAATATAAATGAGTGTAAATACCTGAACTGTATGAGTGTAAATATCTGAGAGCTGCTATGTCTGATGTGTATGTGGGTGTATTTGTGTGTGTGTGTGTGTGAGAGTGTGTGTGTGTGTGTGTATGTGTGTGTGTGTGTGTGTATGTGTGTGTGTGTGTGGTATGGGTAGGTATGGTATATGTATATGCGTGCACAGGTGTATGAAGATGTGCATTCTTACAGAGGCCAGAAGAGGATGCTGGGACTCTTTCTCAAGGTTTCTCACTGAACCTGAAGCTTGTTGTTTTGGATAGACTCATTGGCCAACAAGATCTGTCTATCTCCACCCCTACCTTCAACATCAGGACCACAAGCATAAGCAACTATGCCTGGCTTTTCTGTGTAGGTGCTGAGGATTCAAACTCAGGTCCTCATGCTGCACAGTAAATGTTCTTACCCACTGAGCCAACTCCCCATACACATACATGCACACACACATTTAGATATACATATGTGTATATGTGTGTGTGTGTGTGTGTGTGTGTGTGTAAGCTGAACTGTCCTTGACCTTGCAGCAATCCTCCTGCCTCTGACTACTGTGATTACAGGTATGCACTAGTATACCCAGCTCAAACCTCTACTGAAAATCATTTTGAGCAGAAATTAAATTTGAACAATGAATGTGTTTCTCCAGAGCTCAGTCAAGAATATTCAGCATCTGATTTACTTACAAAAACCATGCTAAAACATTGAGAAATTAATTCATGTGTCCTTCAATTAAATATGAACTGTATGCCAGAGTGTTCTAGGAACTGTGCAATAGGCAACGAGTGATCTGTGCTTGTTTGTTGTTTGTTTTCTGAAACAGGGTTTCTCTGTGTAGCCCTGGCTGTCCTGTCCTGGAACTTGCTCAGTAGACCAGTCTTGCCTTGAACTCAGAGATCCACCTGCCTCTGCTTCCCGAGTGCTGGGATTAAACCAGATCATATAATTTGTGCTTTTAAGGATGTTGTACAAGAAAACACACAACCAGGGTCATAGAAGCCAGTCAAACTGCATTTGAATGCTTCACCAGAACGACTAGAAACTAGACCTTGAGATAGGCTTATCTCCTTCCTCTGTGTCCCATGCTCTGGGGACCAGAAGGTCTTTAGTTCTCTATGAAAACCTTCAGCACTTTGCTCAGCCATTTCTGCCCATCTGCCAACCCCATGGCTGCACAGCAGACTTGGTGACCTCTCCCCCTGCCTACCATGCTGCCTTGAATATGGCTGTACTTATTCTCACCATCTCAGACTACTGTCAAAACCCAAGTGGACTATGCAGCTGAAACAACAAAAGTTTATTTCTCAATGTTTGGAAGGAGGTGGGTGAGTCCAGGGTCAAAGAGCCTGAGTCTGGTCAGTGCCCATTTTCTCATCTTCTCATTTGTGATGGCCATCTTCTCATGGATCCTCACAGGGGATGGAGGGTGGGAATCTAGTTTTTACATGTTTTATCTTTAAGGATGTGAATCTCATCACTAGAGCGCCACCTCCCAAATCCTGCCTCCAAGCGCCACTGCCACACAGATTAGGCAGCGGCGTACCAGCCTGCGGGGACCACGAGCATCAGTCCACAGCAATCTAATCCAAGCACTTAGCCTTCCGTGTCTGGCACTGTCCTTTGTTCACATCAGTTTCTCCTTTGCTCGACTGTGAGTGGTTTGAAAATAGTTATTATGTGTTACTAATTTTCATATTTTCAGTTCCTAATGTTTGTTGAAACACGAAATTATGTCAATTTGAGTTGCACAATAACGTTGAATTTTTAGCATTCTGTACTCACAGGAGAGACCCCCTTTTATATCAGGAGGGGTCAGCATCCAACAAGGCATATACCAGAAATCCATTCCTGGCTCCTCTGAACATCTGGCCCTGACTTCCTTCTAGGGAATTACCATTACAAACAAGAATATGGATTGCTTTCTACTGTTGGTGGAGAGCCACTCTACAGGACCCAGAATCTGGATCCTGCCACCGACTGTGACTCTGACGTTGAGCCATTTATCCTCAATTGTGTAGCCCTGCCCCTCTAATTTTCCTGAACTGTTTTTAAATTTTTATTGTGTATGCCTTTGTGCCTGTGTGAATGTGTGTGAATCATGGGTGTGCAGGTGCACCCAGAAGCCAGAATGTATGGTACCCCTTCAAACTAGAATTATAGGCAGTTGTGAGTCACTTGCTATAGGTATTTGGAACAGAACCTGAGTCCTCTGGAAGAGCAGGAAGTTTTCTTAACCACAGAGACACCTTTCTAGTCCCCTGAATTGACTTTTTAACTTTTAATTTCTCTTCATAGTACATCTGCCACTGAAAGCCTTGGAAGGCTCATGCTGGATTGTATGGAATTGGGTCAATGATCTCATCACTCTTCATCGTCCACTGACATAAAATTTACTGACATACAATTTCTCAGAAAAACACCACCAACAGAATTGATGTATGATCCTTTCACTCCACTTCTAAGTATGTACACCCAAAGAATTGAAGAGTAGGGTCTCAGATAATTAATTCTATGTTCATGTTTTTAGCAACATTATTTGCAATAGCCAAGGAGAGGAGACATCCAAGCACACTTCTGTGAATGAACAGGTGAATAGGGCATTTAAATACATATGTCTTAGGGTTTCTATTGCTGTGAAGAGACACCATGACCACAGAAACTCTTATAAAGGAAAACATTTAATGGGGTGGCTTACAGTTCAGAGGTTCAGTCCGTTATCATTATAGTGGGACATGGCAGTGTGCAGGCAGACATGGTGCTGGAGCTAAGAGTCCTACATCTTGCAGGCAACAGGAAGTGAACTGAGACACTGGGTGGTGTCTTGTGCATATATGAGACCTCAAAGCCCAACTCCACAGTGACACACTTCTTCCAACAAGGCCATACCTACTCCAATAAAGCCACATGCCTTCATAGTGTGAATGGGGGCCAATTACATTCAAACCACCACATAAATGCTGTGGAATCCTCTGATAAGGAAAGTTGCATAGTAAATGGATGTGCTTAATACCACAGAACTCCACACTTAAAAGTAGTTAAAGTGGTAAATGCTGTGTTTTGTTTATTTTATTACAAATGAAAATTAAAACTAAAACAGAGCAATTCTAAAATATTAAAAAATAAAAACAAATAAGTAAAACTTACTGGCATAGTAAAAATGTAGGCCAAGGTGTAAAGCGCATAAACCAGGATGTGCTGTGAACTGAGTAAAGGACTCTTCCTGAGATGGGGGGCAAGACAGTGGAGAGGCTCCTCCATCTTGTATTCTTGCTGAGACCATTTCAGGTTTAACTAGAATTTGATCTCCTTGATGGAGAATCCTGTGGAAAATTACTCATCTCTATTCTAGGAACCCGAAGTCAAGATGCCCCAGCTAACTTACGTTAGCTTCTGTTAAACTATTTACTTGTGCAAACCTCCCTCTGCAGCTGCTGAGTGAGATACAAGATGTGGGTTTTGCCTTTAAAAATCCCTTGATCTAAATGCTCTGGGCTACACTTAGGTCCCAAATACCTGAGTGTAGTCCCAGTGATTTGGAATAAAGACTTTCAATTGGCTGTAAACTATGTCCAAATGGTCTCTCTGGTGGGTTTCCCTTAACATTCCCAATGAGATCTTTGTAGGTACCTTCAAAATTCAACTTGAAATTCTGAGGCCATGGACACAGAAACAATCTGATACTGTGAGTGCCTTGGGAGCCAAAGTCCTTCCAGATGCTATATTGCTCTTCAGGGTTAGCGTCACCCTGGAGATTTCACCTGGTGGCTTGCTCTTGTTTTTCCTCAGTCATACGAAACCAGTCTAGTCAGTTTTAATAGAATGAGGCTCTAGTCAGTTTTAATAGAATGAGGCTCTCCTGTATCTCCAATACCTCGTCCATGGAGGCTCTCAGGAATGAGGAACTAAGTAGGAAAGGCATAGACAGGAAGGGTAGAGGTGCAGACAGCTCCACAGGGTAGCAGTTTGCATGGAAACCCAGGAAGGTAACTTACTGCGAGAGGAAAAAAGAACTCATGACCTAAACCTTGAGGTCCACCATACAGCAAGTTCAGAGCTGGGGAGCTTCCTTCTGGGGGCTGTAGAGAATATCTGTGGGAGGGCACTGGAGTGCCAAAAGTCCGGGGCAGGGAAAATCTCAGGAAAGTGTTGGCTGGAGCCATGTGCTTCTCAAAGCCATTAGCGAGGCTTTGAGAGGGTTCTTGAACATGATTATGGAGCTAGGCTCTCTGACTGTAATGAATGCTAACTCTTTATGGGCCCTTTAAATGTACTCTTCTCTGTTCTAAGGGCTATATACAACGTTCTGTTCACAGACACTCTGTGAATTTGAAGTAAATACTACACCGTCCCATTTTATTTATGTTTTCACAATGCTGGGGGATTGCCCATGCTGGGCAAGCACTCTACCACTGAGCTTCACCCTCTGCCACATCCTCATTTTTAAATGGGGGAAGATGGAGTAAAGAGATGTTAAATGACTTGTCAGAGGATAACTAGAACCCATAGGATCATCACTAGCATGTTGGAATGATATGATTATCCATATAATTACTCCCAATCCATCTCTCTCTTATATTTCCATCACATTGGATCTTCCTTTAGCAACTAAATATCTCTACCAGTCTCTTTAGATACTCTTAGAAATCCAAATCCAACATGGGGGCATGTGTCTGTAATCGCAAGTGGAAACAGAAAGATCAGAAGTACAGGGTCACCCTTGGCTATATAGTGAATCCAAGGCCAACCTGGGCAACATAAGATCTTGTCTCAAAAAAAAAAAATACTATTTGAAGTCCATATCATGAAGAATCGACTCAAGGTCTCTTCAGTTGAGAAGGCAGTGATGACGTCATACTTCCTGAAAGTATGTGATGTTCAAGTATTTGGAAAGTTTGCTGCATACAATAATAAACAAAAATAGGGATTGGGGAGACGGCTTCAGTCAGTAAAATTCTGCCATGCAAACCGAGTTGGGATCCCCAGTATCTATGTAAAAAAGCCAGGCATTGTTGCACATCTCTGTAACCCTAGCGCAAGGTAATGGAGACAAGTGGCTCCTCAGAGCTCACTGACAGTCTAGCAAATTGGTGAGCACCAGTGAGAGACCCTGTCTCAAAGGTGATATGGAGAGTGATCAAGGAAGGCCTCTAGTCTCCACAGGCAAACAGATAGATGTGCACCCACAGTCACAAATGCGCACATATATGCATGTTTACATGCATACACACAGCGTTGAAAAGAAATATTAGCTGTATTTGCAAATCATCCACAAGGCTACCTGGATGTATCTATAGTTGTGTGATTTTACTCAGCACTTGGAGAATGCAAGGTTTCACCTCTCTGTGCTTCAGAAGCATGCACACTGCTGAGATTATTTGAGAAAATGCAAATCACTGGCTGTTTGGGCAGCCTCCAAAAGAATGAAAGTGAGCAGCCATTATCAGCAGTGTTTAAATGAAAATGCAAAATCTTTGTCTTTAAAGGTGTTTACTTAACTACAGAGTCTGTGCAGCTGGTGGAGAGCTATAGTGGAGGAAATTACACTTTGCTTCTCATAATCATTTCCCCACCTACCGAACATCCCCATTTCAGAGCTGCTGGGGCTTTAGTGGTACTTAAAAGTGATCAGAAGAGAATACCAACATCTCCTATCAGGACAGGGAAGAAGGCAATGGCCCCAAATAATGTGCACCCTCTTCTTGATCCCCCTTATTCAGAAAAGTTTATTTAAAAACACAATTTATGTCTTATTGGATTTATGTTCTACTTTCTCTTGACTCAGTGCTCAGAAATTAGCAGAGAGAGAGTCAGGGAATCACCATGCTCTGGGGAAACACAGAACTCTGTTCCCTGTAAATGCTCAGTAAAATATTTGTTGAGTAGATTTTTTTTAAGTAAATAGTTATATAAATTGGTGATCAATTTGTCATTCATGATCAATGAATGGATGTCTTGAGGTGAGATATGGTAATGAATGTCTCATTTTCTTTGGAGCATTCCCCGTCTCTTCTTCCCTTACTTTGAGTCAACCATATAAACGCTTGCATAGTAGAAGCTACTTGATCACAGGTAAGCTAAGATGAGAAACTGCTTCCAAGCCACCTGGCTATGGAGAAGAATCAAAAGGAAAAAGAATACATCCCATTCCAAAGAGAAAAAGGCTGGGGCAGAATAGCTAGACAGTGCCGGAAAAAGATCGGCAAGTCACCAAAAAGAAGCCTAGATGAACAGCAGCTTCAGCCACAGTGCTCCCAATGGTGGAACTGGTGTTTGAAGCAGAAGCCACCCAAAAGGTAAACCAGATGGCCCTGGTTTTAAAAAAAAAAAAAGAGTGGCAGTCTTCCCCTCTGGACAAGTCCACAGCTCTTGGTGAGATACATGGGTCAGTGATGGGGAGAAATCTCAGTTTGATACTCTGTATGACCCAGAGGGCAATGGTTGGGTGAGAGAGTATATTGTTTAAAACGGAGCTAGCCTGAGGCCCTGAGAACAGGAAGTGACCACAAGTTAAGAAACCTAAATTTAACCTACCACAGCCCAGGGCAACAGGCTACCTCCTAGACTGTCCATCCCAGGAGGTAGTTGTATAGTGCAGGAAGGCCCCATGTGTACAGGCTGAGAAGTCCAGGCCCCTGGAGGCTTGGCCCGTTGGTGTTCAGCAGATCTCACCAGCTGAGGTGAATACTGGAGTCAGATGACCCAGAGTCTGAGGTCAGCAGGTAGATCAACCTCTGCAGCCACTTACCTGCCATTCACAAAGTAAGAAAAGATGAGGACCTGGCTTACAGACTATTCCTCACTTGCCACGAAAGGCACTGGCCAGAAGTGGACAGCTGCAGCGTTACAGCCCTTTGTGGGACAACTCTAAAAGGAACTCTTCCCAGTGGGCAGAACTTCAGGCAGGACATATGGTCATGCCTTTTGCTTGGAAGGGGCAATGGCCAGATGTGTGTAACAGATGTGGGCCATGGTTTAGCTGGATGGTCAGGGACTTTGAAGGAACATGATTGGGAAATTGAGGAGAAAGATACTCGAGGAAGAAGTGTGTGGATAGATCCCTGAAAATGGGCAAAGAAAATGAAGATATTTGGGTTTCGTGCTGGTCAAAGAATAACCTCAGCAGGTTACAATACAATACAATAATCAAGTAGATAGGATGGTTCTGTGGACAGGTAACCTTTCCCCAACCTTCCCCGTCATTGCCCAATGGGCTCATGAACAAAGTGTTTGTAGTTGTAGAGATGGAGTGAGGCAACATGGACTTCCACTCACCAACGCTGACCTGGCCATAGCTCTGCTGAATGACAGATCAGCCAGCAGCAGAGACCGGCACTGAGCCCTGATAATGGCACCATTCCTTGAGATGACCAGCTTCACCTTGGTGGCAGGTTGACTGTGTTGGACCACTTGCACCACGTAAAGGGCGGCACTTTGGCCTCACAAATAGGTATTTGTTCTGGTTAGGGATTTGCCTTTCTTGTACAAGACGCTTCTGCCAAAACTACCACCCATGGGCTTACAGAATGCCTTATCCACTGCCACATGATTCCACACAGCATTGCCTCTGACCAAGGAACTCACTTAATAGCCAAAGAAGGACGACAGTGGGCTCATGATCATGGAATTCACTAGTCTCACCATATCCCTCACCTTCCTCCTCCTCCTCCTCCTCCTCCTCCTCCTCCTCCTCCT
>CABHPH010145830.1:21432-33774 GCA_902168325.1 Peromyscus nudipes | reverse complement strand
TCTCTCTCTCTCTCTCTCTCTCTCTCTCTCTCTCTCTCTCCTACAGCACTCAGATGAGATCAGGTACATTTGGGGTGGTATCCTACAGATGGAATGGCCTTTTAAGATCCAGTTATAGAGCCAACACAGTGGCAATAGATTGGAGGGCTGGGATAGAGGTAGTCTGAATATTCTCTGAATGAGCATTTATGGTTCTGTCTGTCCTATTGTTAGAATACATGGGTCCAGAATTCATGGGGGTTGAAATGAGAATGGTACCACTCACTATCATCCATAACGACCCTTTAGCAAAACTTTTACTTCCTGATCCCATAACCTTATGCTCTGTTAGCCTAGAAGTTTTGGTTTCAGAAGGTAAAGTAGATGTTTCTTCCAGGAGGCACAATAAATATTACATTGAACTGAAAGTGGAGACTTCTGCCTGACCACTTCAGTCTCCTGATGCCCCAAGTCAACAAACTAAGAAAGGAGTTACAGGGTTATAAGGGACAATTGATCCCCACTACCCAGATGGGGGTGGGGAGATCGGACTGCTTCTCTACAAAGGATGACAAAAGGCCCAGACCCTTTAGGGATGAAGATGTTAGTTATCCCTCCAGTTAAATTACCAAGACCTGCTGAGATGCTTGCTGAGAGTGGAGAAAATGCAGGATGGGTAGTAGAAAAAAGCAATTATAAATACCAGCTAAGCTATGTTACTGTTTACAGAAATGAAGATTATAATTGCCCTGAGTGTTTCTGTCCTATTTTGTTAAGAATACATTTGTGCATATATACACACACATTAAACAGATATTCATATTTTTCTTTCCTCTATGTCTTTACCATATAATGTAACATCAGTTAATACCAGTAGTTAAGTATTGTAAATCTATACTGTCACAGTTAAGTTACCGGACACTACAAGACTAAGCAATCTTCAAGGGACTTTGCCACCTACTTGTGGGGAACAATAGTGTGCTTATGTTGTTCATGGGGTGACTACATCATGTTAGGTAGGATTGTGGCCTCTTTACCATTTTTATTTGTAAATCAAGCATGACAGAAGGGGATGTGAAGGGTGGACTTCTGATGGTTGATCTAGGTTGGAATCAACTAAGAGACACGCCTCTGGGCAGATCTGAAAAGGTATTTCCTGGAAGGATGAACTGAGCGGGAAAGGCCGTCTTCTAGCATGGATAGTGCTTTCCGGGGCCCCAGATATCAGAAGGTCTGAAAGAAAAGCTACTGCCTTTTTACCTGCTTGCCTTCGCCCTTGCCAGTGAGTGCATCTGTGAGTTGGTACCACGGCTGCCTCCACTGCCACCACCACCATCCTTCACTGATGCCCACACCCAGTTTCTCCAGCCTCCCCATGAGGACCGAAGACCAGTGGCTTCCAGGACTTCTCTAGCCTTAAGTGCCAGACTGGGTCTAGTGAGAAGTTCAGCCTCGGGAGCTGACCAGTGAGTGACCTGGTTCTCAGACTCTCTGGTGTGAAGGCTGTCACCACTGGACGACCCTTTCGTATTATGGAAAGCAATCTAATAAATCCCCCTTAGTGTGCATCTGTTCTGTTGGTTTTGCTCCACTAGTAAACAGAACCAAAAGACCAATGAACACAGCCCACAGACGGACACACCCAGCAGGCTCTCGCATCCGCTGAGATTCGTCTCTGTTATAACTCATGTGGTATTTGACTTCATCTGAATTTTATTTTAGAAACTCCCATCTTTATTTTCATTCCCCTTATCTTTATCTAATTTTTCTTTTAAACTTTCTAATTATCAGGGGACCTTTTTTCTTTTTTTTTCTTTTCTCTGAACTTCTGCCCTCTTTCTTCTCTTCCATAGCATTCTTCTCCACACTTCTTCACTTTCATCCATCCTTGCTTCTCCTCTCTATTTCTCCTTTCTCAATCTCATTTACAGTCTCCACACTCAGTCTGAATAATTTTTAACTCCACAGAACATTCTGTCATTTTCCATGATGACCATTGCTGATCTGTTAGTGGGCGTTGCTTGAGTTTACGTGTACTTCTATATCTCGTGTGGCTTGATGCTGCTGCTGTTACAACGGTTGGTTTTCTCCTCCTTGACAGGTGTTGGGGATTGAGCCCTTGGGAGTAAGCTACTCAATAAGAAGACACTCAATCTTCAGACAACTAAAAACTGACAAAGGGACCTCAAAGTCCAACTACACTGTAGGTCAAATGGACTTGGCCTGTATCTACAGAACATCCTATGTAATAGATGCAGGACTTTTACCCTTCTAAACTAGACCACATTCTAGGCCACAAAATCTTAACAAATACAAAAACACAAAAATACCTTTTTAGTTTATTATCAGACCATAGTGTAATAAAACTAGAAATAAATAACAAGAATAACAGCATAAATACTTGGAGATTGAACAATATACTCCAGAATAACCAGCAGTCTAGGGAGCTGCGTGCAGCCATGCCTTACAGGTGGCGCTGGTTACCGCCTTCCGCCATCCCGACGGCGAGCGCTCCCTGTGGTAAATAGCGGAGGTTGTGGCTTGCTTACGCATGCTTGAGCCTATTGGGCAATGCCCACGTGGCGACCTGGGGTTGGCTGCCCAGAGCCTATATAAGGCCGGGAGAGGCTATGCCCGGGGGATGTTTTAGAAGCCAGAAGATTGATTCAAGGCCTGAATAAACTGCAAGAAGAAGAGCTCGGTGTCGTGTCTTGCTTGCTGGTTGAGGTGGGCGCGACACAGCAGGCCATTAAATAAATCAGGATATTCAAAATATTACATAAGAATATTATATTAAGAATATTTTAAAATTTCTAGAATAAAATGAAAATGAAAGCACTGCTTGCTAGAACTTTTGGGACACAATGGCAACAGTTCTAACAGGAAAGATAATAGTTGTAAGTGCTCACATTAAAAAAACATCAGAGGCTGGAGAGATGGCTCAGCATTTAGGAGCATACACAGTTCTTGCAGAGGATCTGAGTTCAGTTCCTTGCCTCACCTCAGGTGGCTCACAACTCCCTGTAACTCCAGCTCCAGGATATCTGAAATCCTCTGCTAGACTCCATGGGCATCTGCATTCACACGTGCACATATTCACCCAAAGTATACATATAATTAAAACAAAGATTAATTCTTTTTTAAAGAATGTATTTATTCTTATTTAATGTGTATGGGTGTTTTGCCTGCATGTATGTCTGTGCAACATGTGCATGCCTGCTGCCTACAGAAGAAGATTTTGGATCCTCTGGAACTGGAGCCATAGATAATTGTGGGCTGCCATGTGGGTGCTGGGACCCAAACCTGGGTACTCTGCAAGAGCAGCAACTGCTCTTAATTACTGAACCATCTCTCAAGGCCTCTAAAATAAATTATTTAAAAATCAGCGATGGGGGCCAGTGAGATACATCAGCAGGTAAATTCAATCCCATTGATCCGCTTGATAGAAGGAGAAAATTGACTCCCACAAGCTGTCCTATGACCTCCAAATTTGTGCTGTGACACACAGACAGATAAATGAATAATAAATAACAAATAAATAAATACATGTTTGCTACCAAGACTGATGACATGAGTTTGATCTTTAGAACGCACGTGGCAGAAGGAGAGAACCAACTCCCATAAGTGGTCCTCTGACCTTCACACACACATTGTGACACACACACACACACACACACACACACACACACACGCACAGGTACACACAAACACAACAAAAAGCCTATCAAATAAAATTCATGAATGCATTAAGGTCATATACTGTAGCTAGAGTTTTACTGCCTGGCCCACAGTCAAGACAAATCTGTGTCACCCGCCAGTCCCACAGTCGCTCAGACCCAACCAAGTAAACACAGAGACTTGTATTGCTTACAAACTGTATGGCTGTGGCAGGCTTCTTGCTAACTGTTCTTACATCTTAAGTTAATCCATTTCTATAAATCTATACCTTGCCACGTGGCTCATGGCTTACTGGCATCTTCACATGCTGCTTGTCCTGGCGGCAGCTGGCAGTGTCTCCCTCCACCTTCCTGTTCTCTCAATTCTCCTCTCTGTTAGTCCCGCCTATACTTTCTGCCTGGCCACTGGCCAATCAGTGTTTTATTTATTGACCAATCAGAGAAATTTGACATACAGACCATCCCACAGCAATATACCAAGACAAAGTTGGTTTCATGCAGGTTGGTTTAACACGTGCAACTCAGTAGACTGAAGATAGAACCCACGTGATCATCTCAGTAGATATAGAAGAAACTTTTGACAAAGTTCAATATCTCTTCAGAACGAAAGCCTTGAAGAACCTAGGAATAGAAGGGACATACCTCAACAAAATAAAGACTATGTATGACAAACCTATAGCCAGAATTATGCTAATGGGGAAAAACTAAGAACACGGGTGCCCAGTTTCACTGCTCTTATTCAACATAACACTCAAAGTCTTAGTTGAAGCAGTATGTCAGGAGAACTGAATAAGAGGGACATGAACATGGAAAGAGCGAGTCAAAGTATTTTTATTGGAAGATGATATGACCCTACACTTAAAAATCTCCAAAGACCCCATCAGAAAGCCCTTAGACCTGATAACGAAAGTAGCAGGATATAAAACCAATATATGAAAGAAATCAGAACCCTTTCTATATACCAGTAACGAACATCCTTAGGAAAAAATCAGGAAAATCCATACTTCCTAATACATAATTCCAAAAATATAAAATATTTAGGGACAATAATTCCAAAACTGTAGAATATATAGGAATAAACAAACAGAATCAGGATAAACCTTTGACAACTATACATCAGACAGGGGATTAATATATAGGATAAATAAAGAACTGCAAAAATTAAACACCAAAACCCCCCAAATCATCCAATTAATAAATGAGCCAACAAACTTAATATATAAATACAAATGACAAGATGTAAACATTTGAAAATATGTTCAACATCCTTAGCAAATAGAGGAATGCAGATTACAGCCTACTTGAGATCTATCTCCCCCCAGTCAGAATGACATTGATCAGGAAAACCAAGGGCAGCAGGACTGGGGCTCCATTTTGATGGCCGAGTGAATGCACAGGCCCTGATTCAGTCTCTGGATGGGGATGGCAGTGAGGCCAGGCAGCAGGCATTGGCAAGGAGGTAAAGATGTGGGCAAAGGGGAGCAGTTGTAGAAGGATAAAGTGGTACAGCCACTCTGGAAGTCCATGTGGGGATTTCTGAAAAACTAAAAATAGAACTTTCATATGACCCATCTATACCACCCTTAGTCAGCACGTCACAGAGAAACTTGTGCGTTCATCTTTCCTACTACACTGTTTCCAAGAGCCAGGAACAAAAACTAGTCCAGATATCCATCGGCAGATAAATGGATTTCTTTTTTTAAAAAGTGCTATATAAACACTGTGTGGTTTTTTTCATATGTAGACTCTAGATTTAAGTGTGTGTGTGTGTGTGTGTGTGTGTGTGTGTGTGTGTGTGTGTGATGCATGAATGTAGAAGGGGAGCCATGAGAGAAAGAACTCTTTTTTAAACTTTATTTTATGTGTGTTTTACCTGCATGATTTTATGTGCATAGTGTATGTGCTTGTTGCCTGGAGAGGTCAGAAGAGGATGTGGATCCCCTGGCACTGGAGTTACAGACAGTTGTGAGTTACCACGTGGGTGCTGGGAACCAAACCTGGGTCCTTTGGAAGAACAGTGAGTGCTCTGAGTCACAGAGCCATCTCTCCAGTTCCTGAGGAGGAGACAACCTAAGAAAGGGGAGGGGGAGAAAAAGAGGAAGTGATGGGATTTCTGCGACATGAAAGCAGAGGGGTCAGGTTATTTGTTTGGAAGGAAGGAGGACAGCCAGATGGAAAGGGACCAAGAAGGGAAACGTGCGACAGGATGTGCGTGTGAGCATGTTGTATTTAAACCCATCACTTTGTACGCTAACTAAAAAAAAAAAATAATTAGGGCCTGGCGTGGTGGCATATACCTTAGAGGCAAGCAGATCTCTTATAGAGTTTGAACACAGCCTGATCTACACAGTGAGTTCTAGGAGAGCCAGAGCTACATAGTGAGTCCCTGTCTAAAACAAACACTAACAAGACACATACAAAAATTAATTCAAAAACAAAAAAACAGAACAAGCGAGCCAAAGAGCACCAGATGGGCCCGCCTGCTCTGAGTTGCTAGAATGGGAGTCCGAACATCCCTCTTAACACTTCACGCGTCTTAACAGAGAAACGGCAAATCCCGGGAAACCCTGTCTATTCCTCATCCTGGCCAGGCGAACATGGGGCTGTCGGGAAGGATGCAACAGACGGCAGAAGTCTGTCGATCACAGTTAATGGAGCCTCTGTGGGTCCTGAAAAGATCCGGAGATGCACATAAGGAAGACACTTGGAAAAACTCATCGTTCTGTGGGTTGGTGAGACGGCTCAAGGGTGGGGTATGCACTGCTCTCGCACCCACGGTGACTACTCAGTCATCTGTTGTAGAGACTGCTCTAGGGAGGTCCAAGACTTCTGGCCTCTGAGGACACCTGCACACCTATGTACACGCCCCCCTACACACACATAGACATAATTTTAAAATATGTGTTTTTAAACTTGTAATTCTTAAGCCCATCATTAAAAAAAAATCTGCTGAGATAAATCCCCAAGAGACCCCGGTGACCTGTATTTAAAACAAAAAGCTTCCCCAGAGAATTCTTGGGATCATTCATGCCTAGGAAGTATTTCTGCATACTGCAACTGTGTGGTCTCTGAGCACCACCCATGCACATGTGATATTTAGACTACAAATACAATAACGGGAGACACGGGTGTGTTATAAAGAATACGCTTGGTTTCCCGTGGAGCCGCAGATGCTCGGCTGTCTACGATGCTAATGAGAAGGCTCTTCATTCCATTTGCCTTCTTGATTGGACGGCAGTGGCCTGGAAAATAAAGCAGTTGTTTTGAAATAAGCACCTTTATACCCTATCAAGGTCAACCCTTTTTCTTGATGTACTTAACTAACCATGTAAAATATTACATCAGCAAGCCTACAAGGCACTTAGAGATATATCCACATTTGCATAATGTCCTCTGTAAGTTAGTCTTTGGTCCTTAAGGGTGTTTAGAATAACTGCATGCAAGAATATACTTAATCCAATCTCATTTTAGCTTTTGCTCTTTTAAGATTTCAAAATTAATAAATCCTCCTGATACTCCAATTACCATGAGCTTTTATAAGCATAACTTTGTAACTTTAACCCATTTATGAACATACCCCACAGGCAAATGTACTAATGAATAGGAAATAACATTAGAAGTTTAAAAGATGGTCTCTTTATGAAGTAATGTAAGAAAATCCTGTTAGCTGGATCAAGTACAAAAGTGCGATTTCTTAAAAAATAGAAAATCCATCACAAAATTACATGTAATTACAATAACCAAAGGATAGAAAGTAAGAATAGTTGGAGTACCATGCATTATTTAACTTAGTACATGTTATCACTTGCTTGCATATGGATGAAAGCAGGAAAAAGAAACTGACGTAAACTCTCTGCCTGTGGCTAAAGAAATGGTGGTATTTTGTGCCTGACTTCCTTGATGTGAATTCTTGAATTCTTGACCAAATCTATTGACATACCTTAGGTAGAAGGTACTTCTGGCTCCTTAGTCATTGCCTCTCACACCCACCTTTACACACACACACACACACACACACACACACACACACACACTGCCTTTTATTCTGAGGTTGCATTACAGAATAAAATCAGTGTTGTCGTCTCCCTCAGAGTAGAAGGAAATGCTAACTTCAGCATGATTAACAAAGGAGATTTCTTCTTTAATCAAGTCAACAAACTAGCCACACATGGTCATCCTAGGCATGTTTGCAGATGAATTTTCTATTGCCTGAATTATTTTATAGTGATTTCATTCAGTGTGTCACTACTAAACACCACATTGCAAGGAAGTCTGTTATACACGCTTCTGGTTTTCTGGTTAGGATCCTGAGACACAGAGGGGATGCATCACTTACTCAAACCACACAGCATCTGCCTAAACAAAAACCAGAATTCAGATTCATGGCCATTTCAGTCTTACATGGTTCACTGAGCTCTCTACTCCTATCTCTTTCTCAGACACACAAACACATACTCACACAAACACTCATGTAGATACACATTCACACACACACACACACAAACACTTATGCACATGCATACACTCTCATGCACACATAAATACACACTCTCACATACACATACTCATATATACAAACTCACACTTACACTCAACACATATACACACACTCATAAATACTCATATACATTCACTCACACACATCTACATGCATATGTTCACACTCACAAACATACACACACTCATACACTCATACATACACTCCCATATACACACTCATGCTCTCATACACACACATATGAAGTTCAAGAGTTGTAATAAAGAATTTGGAAGGAAAAACTTGTAAAAAATATGAAATGGTAATATTTGACCAGCTGGGTACACAGAGCAAGGCTCCAGTGTAAACATTATTGGGTCCTACAATGGTGACTGAGCTCTGTGCTGGAGAAGGTAGAGAAACAGTGATTGATTAGATGTTTCCAGATGAAAATGAAGGCTGACCTCTGCGCACTGCTCCTGACCTGGGTGTCAATGACATTGCTGACAACTGTCTCTGACAGCTCCAGGACAACCAGAAGTTTATGTTTTTCCTGTTTTAAGTGAAACAGAAATTTGGACAAAAACTTATATTCAAAAGCTAACTGTAGGACTGGAGAGATGGCTCAGCAGTCGAGAGCACTTCCTGCTCTTCCAGAGGATCCAGGCTCCATTTCCAGCACCCACATGATGGCTCACAGCTGTCTGTAACTCCAGTTCTAGGGGATCCTATGCCCTCTTCTGGCCTCTGCCCCTGCACACAGGTAGTGCAGGCACCCTCTTGTGGCTTGCACAGGCTCCTGTACACACATACACATAAGTAAAAACAAATCACATCCTCTAAAAAAGCTAACTGAGGATGTATGTATCTGGTAAAAAAAAAAAAGTGGAAATGGCATAAATGTTCAATAACTGCAAACTTTAGGGAAGAGATGATGTTCATGTGATTACATATTTAATGTCACAGGTAAGTTTTTGCACAATGGAAAAAAAAGAACATTAATGTTTTCAGTAAAATTATCCCAAATTCAATATATTGAATTATTAGCAATTGTTCTGTTTCTGAATTATGGTGAAGTTAGGACAGAGTGAAACATTTTGGTAGTTTCTGACATTTTTCAAATGCTCTGTGGCAAGTACATATTCCTTACATAATCAAAGGCACTTTTAAAATTGTCACGCAGATTTTTTTAAATTGTCACGCAGCTCCTCTTACACTGTTGTTGGAGAGATACATCAGTGGCAGGCATCATCTAGTAGGTAAAGATACAGGCTATATCAGGACCCTCTTCATAATATCATTTAGAGAAAGTAAAAATGTAGGAAAAAGAACGTAAGTATCAGTAGGAGAGCAGATGGATAAATTAGCAATTATGATATATATTAGTATAATAACAATTCTTATTGTTGCTGTTATCACATCTCTTAGATCTACTTCAGAGCACTTCAAGCTTCATAACTTTTCAACCATTATCATGACTCTTTGAAGCTCTATTGTGTCAGTCAGGGCTCTCTCGAGCCGCAGAACAAACATGTCTGTGAGGGGTTTGGTGAGATCGGTTTGGATGACAAGATGCTGAGCTGTCCACCCTGACCAACTGCAGGCTGGAGAGCTAGAGCCAAGTGCTGCTGAGGCCAAGATGAGGTAATGAGGCAGTTCCTCTAGTGAGCCGTCACTGCAGGTCCGCACGCATTCAAAGGCTGAAGAAACCTAGAATCTATGTTCCCAGGCAAGGGCAGAAGAAAAGAGAAAAAGGCATGTGCTCAAGAAAAGTGGAGCGTGCCTGCTCTCAAACGTCCCCTTCCTCTGCTCTTTGCTCTGCCTTGACCGCAGACGATCGGCAGAAACAGCAATGCCAAAGCATGCGTTCCCCACTCAGTTAGCTGACCCAGCCACCAGTGACCTCTGGAAACACCCTCACAGACACACCTAGCAGTGTGCTTTACTAATTTTCTAGGCATCTCTCAGTCCAGTCACATTGACAACCCAAACTGTCTGTCATAATGCTGTTTCCAGCTGAGCAGTTGCATACACGAAACACTCATTGCCTTTGGCTTTTTAGTATTTTGCGTTACTGTAATTGTTGGTTGTATTCACATCTTGCTTATTTCTATATTCAGCATTTAAAGAGTGAGATATTCTGATGTGCTGATGTGGAACAGTACCCACAGTACATTGGGACACAAGCAAAGCAAAACCATAAAAGAGGACATTGAGAAAGGTCACTTTTTTGTGTGTTCAGAAAAGTACTAAGGCTCAGGATAGAGCTCACTGGTAGAGTACCTACCAAGCATGTATAGAGCCTTGTGCAATGCTCAGTATTGGAAAAAGAATGCTTTAAGCCACATGTGGTGGCACACAGCCTATAACTCCAGAATTTGGGAGGCAGAGGCAGGAGGATCCCAAGTTTGAGGCCAACCTGAGCTACACACTGAGTGTTTCAGACCAGCCTAGGCTACATAGAAAGACCCTGTCTCAGAAGAAGAAACAAAAATATTTACAAAAGCTTTTGCAAACATGTGTACATAGAAAGCAAGGGCTAAATCCAGTTAACCAAATTTTTGGTCAGGAATGAGGGTTGAAATGATACAGGGAATTTCACATTTTACTTTATACACTTGTAACTTTTTATAGAGGTGTATAATTAAAATACCATTTTAATGTCATTTTGAGAAATAAAATTAGGTTATCTTTACACAAGAAGATAAAATATAACTAAGCTAGAGGAAGATCCACAAAGCACCCAATAGAAAGTGAGTTTGCAAGTCCACAGATGCTTGCAATTACATTAGATAATAGTAGGTGCATAGAGCTGTTGGTGCATATTTGACTAAAGCTGCTTAGTAAAGAATGAGAGCTGTGAGTTTGGAGGGGTCCAAAGGGAGCTGATCCGTCCAGCAAAGGGAACACCTTAACAGGAGAGGAGATAAGTCAACGAAGTGCTCAGTCAATGAGTGGAGGGCCTTGAGCCCATTCTCCTGAAAACAACTGATAACAGCAGCAGACCACCACTGCAGACTCATAAGCCAGGAAGCAGCACAGTAGGACACAATGTTGGAAAAAGTCATCTTCAAGCAGTTTAGATGGGATGACAAGAGAAATACCCGTAGACAGTTCGGACTATCTCAATGTCAAGTACAAAATAAGAACCAAGACTAAAGGTCAAATGTGGAGAATGCAGAGGAAGGATTGTATCAGAACAGAGTCCATGCTAATATAAATGAATATATAAATAGAGAAAATGTTTTTTAAAAAAACTGGCAAGAAGCCTTGAGACCTCAGATGTCACAAAAATTCAAAACAGTTGCATTTCGTGAAAAACTGGAATGTCTCTCTAGGTCCAATGTTAGGGTTAGGGTTAAGGTTATTGCAGAATGCAACCCATCACTACATCCACCCCTTAAAAAAACTACATTTCCATGCTTTTTATCCTATGCTCATTTTTGTTTGATTTTGTTTTTAGAGACAGGATCTCATGTACCCCAGGCTGACCTCCAATTGGCAGTAGAGTCAAGGTTGGACTTGACTTCCTGATCCTCCTGCCTTTACCTCCCTAAAGCATCAGTTGGGCATCAGCTACGAAGGTGAGTGGTTAGTGCTATTGTGTTGGTGCGGCCTCTGCAGGAGAGATTGCTTTGGAGTGCTGGCAGGTGTGGGCACGGAAGGTTAGGTTCCAAAATCACAGTGGATTTTGACTATCACTTAACACCCAGCAAAGCCTTCTCTCTGCATAAAAGAAGTGATTCTGGCATAACAAGAAAAAGTATTTTCCTCTACAGTGTTGAAAACCCATTTTCTTGTTTCTTTTTGTTTTTCTAATCATGGTTTCAGGGGCCTCATGAATTAGTGGGACCTGAGGAAAATTTTGCAATATTAAACAATTAACCTTATTCTTACATTTGAGGATCTAAATACAATATCCAAGGAGTAAAGATATTTATACAGTTTAATTTTAATAAAACTGCTTAACGAATGAGTGCTTAGAAAAGTAAATCAAAATGGAATGTTTGTGTAGCTCGGTAGGATAGGCACACAGTACCAAACCTGACACCCTAGTTTGAGCCCTGGAACCTACATGGTAGAAAGAGAGAATCTACTCCTGTAAGTTGTCCTCTGACCTCCTCCACAGTTGTTCAATAGCACACACATGTATACACTACAGAAATAAATAAATAAATAAATAAATAAATAAATAAATAAATAAATAAA
>CABHPH010145830.1:0-14004 GCA_902168325.1 Peromyscus nudipes | reverse complement strand
ACACACACACACACACACACACACACACACACACACACACACACACAAACACACAGAGTGCCCTTCTCAGGAGACACCACCAGCATCAAAGTTGGAATGTGCTTGGCTTTGCACCCATCACAGCAAGGCGTTAGAAGATTGGATTTAGTGTTGTGCATCCACAGATATGAAATTAGGCCGACAGAAGTCTGGATCTGGGCCTCACTCCATACTGCTAACTTGTAGAGTGCCGGTAGCCAAAAGGGTTTGGAACGGCTGGCTCTCTCTACAGATGCTGCCATTCACTTCTGTGGAAACAGGACCACTTACATCTAATTACAGTTTCTGCTTAAATTAGCAGGACAGATATGACAGCAGTCACTTCTTCAGAGTAACTGGTGGGAGACCTTTAGCTGACACAGCTTACAGAGTAGTTGGCTTGCAGCAAAGTAATGTCAGTTTTTAAAAGTAATTTAGGATTCATATGATTCCATCCACCCACCATTTATGGCAGCCAGAGGAAAATATTTGGGGTGGGGAACAGGACCGCGGGGCGGGCAGGCGGGTGCCGACAGTGTTCCAGAAGGAAGAACAGATTATCTTACAAAATGATTTTTTTATAGAGAGATTAGGCCGTTTTAATTACATAGTGCCGTTACATAGTCATAAATGAGATAACAGACATTTGAACCTGAAAGATGAACTTCAAAGCCCTGGCATTAAAACTTGGCTGCCTGGAAGGATTCCTCAGTCAACCTCTGCCTGGTGTTGAAAATACTGCTGATAGGCACTTAGAGGGCAGTCCATGCTTCACACTGGCATGGTGGCCGTCTTACTAACCCTCCTTCTGGGCAGTCTGCTTTATGCCATGGACCCAAGGTGAGCTGACCACTCTGCAGATTCACCGGAATGGGTCACTGCACGTCACATAGAACTTCATCAGTGTGAGAAGACAGCCTGCAGCTAGGAAATGGGGTCAGACGGCCTTTGAAAGGGGCATCCTGGCAGATGTAAAGTTCAAGGGGTATCCCGGCAGATGTAAAGTTCAAGGTTTCCAGACTGTACTCTGAGCTGCTCTCTTGTCTGTTTTATGGCTTGTTCTGTCTCTCTTCCAGCTCACTAAATATCGCCTGTCCACCCACCAAACCTGTGATAATGATGACCTTCTCAGATTCTAGCCCTTGTCTTCAGGACCTGGGCTACAGAACTCTTTGTAGTGTTCTGTTGAGAGACAAGTCCAGAGGGCCACAAGTCCCATTCTGCCCCGTGGGTCACTCTCATCTAGGATAGACCAATGCTGGATCACAAATAGATACAGTGTGAACCTGGGATACCTGTTTCAATTGCAGGACACAGAGCAACCCAGCTTGACTATTTGTGAAAGTAACTACTGAAAAGGAAATGAATTCATGGCATATAGTTGGTTCTCTGGATCTTTGGGTTCTATTTCTACGGATTTAACCAATTTAGATAGAAAATAAAGGAGGGCTGGTCCTACATCTCAGAGCCCAGTATCATGAGGCCTTGGGTTCAATCTCCAGTACCACTATATGTATACATATACATATATACATACATATATAATGTGTATGCCTTTAATTTAATATACAGATGTTTTATTGTTATTAGTCCCTAAATATTACAGTATAACAAATATTTACATTTGGCATAAGTATTCTTGGTAAGCTAGAAATGATTTAAGGTCTAAGGGAGGCTGTGCTAATATAACATAAGGTTATGTGCAAGCACTGTTACTTTATAGAAGGGACTTGAGCACCCACAGATTTGGAAGCAATCCTCATGGATACCACACCACAACTACATAAGCATACTTATTTTAGAGTTATAGATACATTATGTACAGGAATAATGCACACGTGAGATATATTTTTCTCTGAGGAACATATCTCATTTAAAAGTTGTATTTTAGAATAAGGCACTCCAAGTTCTCCACTGACTCACTCTAATTTCCAATTGGAGGACATGAGTCATTTTGAAAAGTGTAGTTCTTAGACATTGAGTCACAGGAGTGGGAATCATGAGTGAGAGCTCCTCGTCTACAGCTGACTGCCTCCCCCTTTTCTTTCTGTGATCAATCTCCCCATCTTCCCACTGCAATAAATTTATTTCAAGAAGCTCTCAGACAAGAAGTCAGAAAACCATGGCCATATGGCTGCCTTTGTAAATAAAGTTTTTTTTTTTTGGAATGTGTGGGAGGCCTACCCATTTCTCTGTGGGAAGCCTGCTCCCACTTTTTCCCCCAGGGTACTCTCGAGGAGGGAGAAGTGAGAAATATTTAGATAGAAAGATAGAGGGGAGAGAAACACAGATAGCCTCGGGAGGACCTGGATCAATAGCCACTGGCCCCTTCTGTCTCTTCTAAAGGGCCTTTTAAAGAATGCGGAGGGGTGGAGCGAAAGACCTCCCCCAGCTCAGTCAAGTGCAGACCCTTCCAAACACCTAGTAACCATGTGCACATGGTCAAGCCTTCCTCTAATGCAGCTCTGCTGGGTAAAGCAAGCTCAGATCTCACTAGGAAACCTTTGTGGCCTCCACAGGAATGGAGCCGTGTTTGCTTAAGTGTGTGTGTTTGAGTGTATGAGTGTGTGTGTCTGTGTGTGTCAGTATGTGTTTGAGTGTAAGAGTGTATGTGTCAGTGTGTTTGAGTGTGTGAGTGTTTGAATGTGTGTGTGTGTATGTGAACCTGTGTGTGTCAATGTGTGTGTGCCCGTGTGTTCCAGCGTGTGTGTGTGTGTGTGTGTGTGTGTGTGTGTGTATGTGTGTGTGTGTGGACATGTTGTCTACAGCTCTTGATACAGCACCATGAGCCGAGTAGCTTGTCAGATGCTATGATCTGAGAAATCTATTCCATTTACCACCTGACCTTTCATAGAACAAACCCATAGGTCCCATCCTAGCTAAATAATATGGTCCACAGTTTGCAGCATGGGCTTCTTTTTTCTTATTATGTGTATGGGTATGAGTGTTCATATTTGTGTGTGCGGTGCCTGTGTAAATTTATTGTAAACCCATTACACATTTGATCCTGCCCTAGAACTAGAGAAGCCTCTAACTGGGGCTCATTTCCCTCTTTTTCATTTGCATCTGGAGTGACGATAAGACCAGGGAAGAACCTGACCCCATGAGAAACATGTTTTTCCTCCTCTGTGAATGTCTCAGTTACCTGCTTGGAGAGTTCTGTCTCTACGTCCTGGGTCCTAAGATGGCTATTTAAGATTGAATGTAAGCTGACCCTGGGAGCAAGAGTCTTCTTGTCAATTGGAGCTGAGATCTTTATTTTTTCAAGGAGAGGCCCTCATTTGGTAAAGACAACCAGTGTTCCTTGACAGTATAAAACATTTGCTCCCAAACATTGTCACACCTGGGCGTGTCCTGGGGCCTTTGATGTGAAGCATGGACATCTTTATCCACTCAGGGTGAGGTGGTGGCAGTTCTGGAACACTCTCTACAGTCCACCTTATTCTTTGAGGCAAGGACTCTCAGTCAAACCTAGATCATGTCATCAACTTGGTTTCTCTTGCTAGCAAGCTAATTCCAGGGATGCCCATCTCTCACTTCCGAGGCTAGAATTCGAGGTGAGCAGCCATGCCCTTCCTCACTCCTGCAAATAGGTGTTTTAATTCCCAAACAAAACTTGTTTTCAGATCTACGCTGAGGCTGGGAAAGAGTCTAGATGTGTTGTAAAGAATACAGAGTAGCCCTCCCTGCACACCAGACTTCCTGGGCACACTCTTCACAGTTCCATCATGGAATGAAACCTTGAACTTAAATGCCAAGACAAGGTTACCAGTTAACTTTCCCCAGCAGATACTGAAGCTATAAGATGAAAATATCATTCTTTATTCCCATCATCTCAGATCAACAAGGGCATGTGTTTGCCTGGTTGATTTTAATGATGAAGACTAATGGAGAACAGGTAACTCACAATGTGAATGACTGTACAGTCTCTATTTTTGTGAAGATAAATGAGACGGGGAAAGAGACAGCATAAGCATGTGTTTATCCTTTTTTGGGTCTAGAGGTAGAGTTTGATTGACAGAATGCTTGTTAAGCATGGATGAAGCCCTGAGTTCAAACCCCAGCTGGGGGTGGGGGTGCACTCTTACAATATTGACACAAGGCAGGTGGAGGCAGGAGCATCAGGAGTTTAAGGTTTGTTACATACTGAGTTCAAGGCCATATGAGAGTCTGTCCAGAAAAAAATTTATTTGTCTTCAGAGGAAACATACACTGCTTCCAGTGAATTTAAACAATTGCTCATTTAAATAGTATTTGGTTCGATAATAATGAGAGGAATATAAAAGTGGTTTCTGCTTCTCTAAAACATGGACACAGAAATTAATTTCAAAATATGCTCTGCCAGCAAAATAAAGTACCTTAATACCCGTGAATTTAAGGAGGATACAAAAGGGAACTTCCCAGCACACACTATCCCAACACTGAAGCATAGCTTGGAAAGTTGGTAAAGATAAGCACCTGGTATGTCTCTATGACTGAAACTGCTCTAAAACTGAAGCAAAGTAAGAACCTGTCCTCTTGTGAGTCCAAGTATCATTTTGATATTTTTATTCTCTTTTAAAAATGTGTTTCTATTTCTATTAACAGTAGATGTTTTTGTTTGTGGATAGGGATTGAACCTAGCATCTCATTCATGCCAGGCAAGGGCTCTCCAGCTAAGCTACAGTTCCTAGACTGCTGTTTCAATTACTGCGCTGGTGTGGGGCACAGAATGAGGCTCCAAGCACCTCTGAACAGAACTGACAGGCCACCTGGCCACAACTGCTTCCAGGCACAAGAACGAACAGATTTGGACTGGGCATCACAAACTGCAATCAGGGTTCATAGCTACCGCTGTTGCACTGTGTGAGCTTGGGCAAGGCATTCATTTGAAAAACAAAACAAAACACATGCACAAAGTAGATCATTAAAAAGGCCCCAATGTACCATGATGACCATGATGTAAAGTTTCACTGATAAAATGAAGTCAAGAATAAGTTAAAGATGTAATTAAAATTAGCATTTTCTCCTAGGGGTGTGTGTGTGTGTGTGTGTGTGTGTGTGTGTGTGTGTGTGTGACTTCTGTTTTATTTAATTAATCAAATATAGATCAGTCATTTTCCTACTTTGAGTGTAGAGGCAGTCTTATTACAGAAACCCCCAACTGATCTGGAGATGTCAAGACTGGAGAGGCTCCTCTCCTCCCAGACTGGTTCTCTGGTGGAGCTGGGTATAAGGGGGCAAGACTTCACGAGAAGCATTGGCATGCAGAGGGGCGCTCCCACATCCCACCTCTTCCCAGCTACCTGTCTTTACTGGGTCAAAGAGAGAACAGGCGATTATCAAGGTGGGGGGGATTTTGGAATTACTGTCATTGGAACCAAGGTGGGCGAAGGATGGGTTTGGATGCCTCGTTTCCCCATCATTGGTGACTGGAGAACAAGTTCCTGGTGCTCACTTTCTTATAGCCTGTGATTCATAGCTCAGCCAGTGAATGTTTTTAATGCTGCTATATTGTCAGTTTCATATCTTGTTTTATTTTATTTGTATCACAATCTTCAACATTTTTTATTGTCTATACTCATGGTACTGTGTTATCTAAGGGCATTTTTGCACAAGTATATATTGCGCTTGAGCAGTGGTCCCCTCTCCACGCTCCCCACCTTACCCTTCCTCATCCCTCCCCTTCCATTAGTTCTCTTTGTTTCCCTAGACAGTTTCGATTATATTTCATGTCATACATACACGGTTTTATATATTCATATAAAATCTAGAAACCACATTTGAGAGACAGCACGGTCTTTCTGAGACTTAATATCATTGTCCCCAACTGCATCCACCTTCTTGCAAGTGACCTGACTTCATTCTTAGGTCAACCATTTAATTGCTTTTTTTAAAAATTTATTTGTTTTTTATTTGCATTGGTGTTTTGCCTGCATGTATGTCTGTGTGAGGGTGTCAGATCTTGGAGTTATAGACAGTTGTTAGCTGCTACATGGGTGCTGGGAATTGAACCCAGGTCCTCTGGTAGAGTTATCAATGCTCTTAACAACTGAGCCATCTCTCCAGCTCCATAAAAGTATATTCTTTTTTTTTTCCAAGGCAGGATTTCTCTGTGTATCCCTGGTTGTTCTGGAACTCACTGTGTAGACCAGGATGGCCTTGAACTCAGAGAGATCTGCCTGCCTCTGCCTCCTGGATGCTGGGATTAAAGGTGTGCGCCACCACCATTTAATTTTTTCAACCCTACTACCCATATTAAGGAAGACTTAAGATGTGGGGAAATATTACTGTCGTCCTCCAAAGTCTTCTGGGTAAGGAGGTGTCAACTCTACTGACATGGGAAAGGGCTTATTGCCACATAGTAGGACACTAATGTGGGATTAGTCTAAGAAGGGTTCTTTAGTCCTGGATTTATAGAACCTCAGAGTTGAGTAACACCAAGAATAAACTCTTGATTTATAGGCCTCAGTGTCCCTTGTCCTTATCACTTAGAATCTAAGAAGTCATCTTTTTCCCGGTTGAGAATCCAATAAAGGGTAAGGACAATACGTTCCCACACTCCCTGATGTGACTTCTCAGATATTAGTATTAGAATGGCGATCCTATGTGAAACAAGCTAGGATTCATTAGCATTGTTCCAAAGTGCTGGCCTGCACAGCTCTCATGTACATTTTGGAAGCAGAAAGTGGCACAGCTCACTTAGAGAACATGACCAACAGTCCAGATAGCCACTTCAGTGGGTGAAGGAAAAGTGACAGAAATGGAAATCTCAGCCCTCAGCCCACTGGTGCTATCCCCCTTCAGGCCACCAATAAGAGTTATGATCAAAGGGAAGGCAATTTAAATTTGTTGGGCAGAATTTTTTTCTCCAGCCCATGGGCAAGGCTGTTTTATTTGCTTGGCCCTCTCTAGTCCTAAAACTATTTATGGTCAGATATTACTAAACGTGTGGAGAGCCACAGAAAAAAAAATTACATTTCTTTTAACCAACGGTAGGGGAAATAAGTTAATTTCATGCTATTTCTTGAGGTCAGATAACAAAATGCACATTTACCCAGGAAGAGAAATCATAAGCTTTTCTTCCCAAGGTTGCGAATCCTGAAAGCAAAAGCAGCCGAGACCAGGCACTGGGTGTAGCCAAGCTCTGAGAGACCCACAGCTCCAGGGAGAAAACAGCCGGCCCGGCCTTCAGAGCACAGGGTCCAGGCCGGTGGAACCCTCACTGGCCATTCTGGCCCCTGTAGCCACACCCCTTTGAAGGCTGCAGGGAAGAAACCAGCCCTGGGAGACCCGGGGAGCTGGGGGAGGCTTTGTTCCCCTCTATTTCACATGTTTTTTTTTTTTTTCTTGTAAGAAACGTTTTTATTTCTTGTAAGAAAAATGATGGCGGTGAGAGTGAGAGGCTCGTGATGGTTAGGAAGGAGTAAATAACTGAGAGTAGTATGGAATGCTGTTGGGATGGGAGGTCAATTTCTAAGTTTCAGAGCTGAAAGTCCTAAGGGATCATGTCGTCACCCACAATCCCCCAACCCCCTTTTCTGCTCATGGGAACAGAGATCAAGGTGCTTGACTCACTCAAGACATAGCAAGTTGGTGGCGAGGTGGGACCCGAAGCAAGGGCTCTGCCTGCCCATAAGTCAGTTCTCTTCTACCTGAACTGCACTCTCTGGCTCAGGAAGGGAAGAAAATAAGTAGCACTCAGATAAGAAATGACTTTACTAGGTAAGCTGCCTCTGGTTTCTGCCCTGTGTATGGTTCCCTCATTCCCAAACCTCTCAGATGAATCTACATTATAACTCTATTGATAGGAATGTAAATTAATTAATATGGCCATTCTGGAAAACTGTTTTCTAATTCTTCAAAAAACTAAAACTAGAATTACCATGTGACTCAGTAGTACCCCTTCTGGAGATTCTCCCGAGAAACCTGAAATGAGGATGCAGAAGAGAAAGCTTCAGTATGGTTGGGACATCAGCTTTAGTGTTCATCAGTGAGTGATGTGACAAAGAAAATGTGGTACATACACATGATGAAATATTATTCAATCCTTACAAAGAGAAATGCCATTGGTGATAATATGAATAGAACTAGACAACATTAAGTTAAATGAAATAAGCTAGGCACAGAAAGAGAATGCTAAATATTCTCACATGCAGCGGGCTTGAAAGGCCAGGGGGTTGGAGGAATGGGGTGTGTTGGTCAAAAGCTCAGGTAGGCAGGAAGAATAGGTTAGCGGTTTTTGCATATGAGAGATATTGTACAGCAAGGCAAATATAGTTAAAAATAGGGTTGTGTATGTCTCAAAATTATTGAGTAAAATTGGCATGTTCTCTCTTCAAAAATAAATATTTGAGATGACCGATATTAATAAGTATGATTTAATTACATTATCTTCATAATTAATAACAGCACTTTGTACCCCATAAACATATACACTGATAATTTGCCAACTTACAATAATAATTAAATCATTTTAAAAAAATCTGTGACTTAAATCCACTCTGTGCCGCTACCAACCATATGGGTAAATAGGACCCACAACCTCTCCCCGCCCCTCTGGCACTGAAGCCATCTTCCTGGATCCAGTTCTACCCATGGACTATAGAATCTCAAAAGATGTCTCGGTTTTCCCTCCAAAACCTATCTTTTTTTTCCCCATTAACACATACCAGGCCAAGAGTTTTGCCCTAACATTATTGACTTAGAGGCACACTCTAAGAAGAGACATGGCTTGTGAGTGCAAACAATTTAAACTTTCTTTAGTATAGTTGACAGAGACCAATACATACAAAATGAAGTCCATGTCCCACAAGGGATGACTATACTGGCATTACCTCAAAGTGTCTGAAAGCAGTCCTCTCCACTGTGTGTGTGTGTGTGTGTGTGTGTATGTGTGTGTGTGTGTGTGTGTGTGTGTGTGTGTGTGTGTGGTGCTGGAGATTGAATTCATAGCTTTGTGTTCTAAGTATGCACTCTTCCATTGAGTCACCCCCAGCCTTCATCGTCTCTATTTCTCATGGAGCCAAAGGAAACAGGTGACTATGGCTTCCTGAGTAGCCCACTTGTGAAAACAATGGTTCTCACATGTTAGGACACATCACAATTCCCTGGAAGGCTTGCTGAAGGCAGACTGCTGGGCCCTATCTCCAGAGTATCTAGTTCAAGAGTTCTTGGGTATGGCTACTGGTGTCTTAACATTTAAACAACTTCCCTTGATGATGTTGATGCCTATTTTGCTGATCTGAATACTATACTCTGAGAGCCGATGTCTGTGGGAGACCAGCTGGGAGACCAGCTCCCACATTTTACCTCAGGGTACTCTTGAGGAGTGAGGGATAAGAGATTTAGATAGAAGGATAGAGGGGAGAGAAACAAATAGAAACACAGGATAGCCTCGGGAGGGCTTTGATCCTTATCCACTGGCCCCTCCTGTCTCTTCTAAAGGGATATTTATAGGAATGCCAAGGGGTGGAGCAAAAGACCTCCCCCTAGTTTTGCCAAGTGTAGACCCTTCCAATCACCTAGAAACCATGTGCATAGTCAAGCAATCCTCTGATGCAGCTCTGCTGGGTAAAGCAAGCTCAGATCTCACTAGGAAACCTTTGTGGGCCTCCACAAATGTCCTAGGTCAAGAGTAGGGTAGTCTTAGAGCAGGAGACAACAATGATATGTATTTCCTCTTTAGTGTTTTTCACAGGTTAGAATCCATCACACAGTTTTGATGGACGACCCTAAGCCCACCAGTGGAGTTCTGTTTTACCCACAGATTGTGTTGATTGTATGCCTGGGGAGACTCTCACATCCCCAAGAAGTTAGGGATCAAGAAACTGCTCCCCAAAGGGATGGGAGATTGGTGGACCTACAGTTATGATGATCTTGAGAGGAAACACTGGCCTGATACCGAAGGATGGAGGCACAAACCCAGTTATCCATCATGCCAACCTGCCTGGTCCAGATCTTTAGGCAGGGCATCCAATGAATGATGCTCCCAGGTACCACGGTGATGACCTTGAGCTGTGACCTCAGGTGAGCCAGAAGATCACTCAGCACATACATACCAAGAGCAGATGCATTGTCCTCGGGTAACCCCGTCCTTTTCTTGCCATACCGAGAGCTTTGACAAAGCAACTTCACAGGTGTCCTCCCTAAACTCTCAGGTCTGCGTTAGGATTCACGTGGTTCCCATTTTACAGATGGGACATGGAAATCTCATAAGGTTCCTTCAAGGTGGAGAACTGCCATCGGAACCAGGCTGCAGGCGCTCAATGCACAGTGCCACAGTGCCTCTCAGAGGTAGCAGAGTGGAGGCACAGTACAGACAGCTCTGAGACAGCTCACCAACATTCTTGCCAAACAAAACAACAGAAGAACAGGGCAAGGAGCAGGCTGTTCAGCCAGCAAAGCTGGAGAAGCAAACAAAAACAATATAAAAGAATTAGGTTAAAAAACATTTGTACAGTGATTTCCCCAGTAACAGAAAAATTTATTTCCTTTCTAAACCACCCACAGGATCTGTAAGCAGACACCTCATTCACCAGGGCCCATGGATAGACTTAAATCCTCACTTTGGCTGGTTTTTATTTTAGGGTTAAGCCAGGAAGAACCACTACAGCAGGAACTAAAATGGCTTTGTGAAAGGTGGTCAACTTCCAGGACCCAGTGGCGTTAAGAATGCCAGGAGAGCGCTTTAAATATGTATTTATGAAGATGCACGTCCCTCCTAAACTCAGTCTCCTCCTTGCTTCTTATCTCGCTCCCGTCCTGGGTCAGAGCCAGCCTCAGGCAAATCCGACAAATAGAAGTTTATTTCCAGCACCACCCCCCATCCTAATCTGCACTCCCCCACCTCCCCTATAACCACCCCAGGTGCCTCTCCCTACCTCCCTTCAGCCAAACTCCATTTTCTGTCCTTCCCAATCAAAACTTGCCCTCCAGAAAGGAGATGATCAAATTTTTCACACTCAAACCGATGGAGCACAACTTGAGCTGCACATTAAAGTACCTTTTATTTATTTATTATTTTTTAAATAGACCAAGACCTGGGCCCTACCCCACCCCCATCCTTGACCAACTCCCGGAGTTAGAGTTACTGACAGTGGGTATTGGTATGTAGCGAACAAAACCAGCCCGGCAACACTCCTGGTGATTTCAACACGCAGCCAGAGCCATAAGTCATAGTATATACGTTCATGAAAAGCTGATTATGTTACACTTTCTGGAAATACTTGTTTTTTTTATATCATAATGGTGCCTTAGCAGTGGGATTTTTTTTTTCAAGCAGGTTATGAGTTTGATGCAGGATAAGGGAGCAGTAAATCGAGAAATGATGCCTGTGTTGAAGTTGTTCCCGGGAGAGGGTGATTCCTTTTGCAGGTTTGGAGGTGTTAAGCGAATAGCTTTGCCTCAGACTTGCTGTGTAGCTGAGGATGACTTTGAACTTCTGATCCTCATGCATCGACCTCTTGAGGGCTGGGATTATAGGTATGTGTCACTATGCCCAGTTTACATGGTCTTGGAGATCAAACCCGGGACATTGTGCTTTCTAGGCTAGCACTCTAGAACTTGCCCCGTGGTTTTCATTAATGAGTTGTATAGACCCAACTATGGGAGTGTCCTTCAGACCCTAAATTTGACTTTATCTTACCCCTCTGTGGTTTGCTTCCCACACACCAAACTTTGACATTTCTGTCACCGGGACTCAGCCCCTCAGTTGTTCTGGTTTGAAAAAAAAAAAAAAACAACCAAAAAAACAAAAAACAAAACAAACAACAACAAAAACAAAAACAAAACATTGGCAGTTTTTTCCACATTGGCAGATTGTTTTCTTTGAGACCTGACTCAGACACCTGCCCAGGACTTTCAGCCTTCAGCTAAGGGAGTAAGGTGCCTTGGTGGAGGTTCTCGGGTTACCCTGCACAAGAGGTGGGGAGAAGCTCGCTCTCCCTTCTGGATGGACCTTCTAGGGAGGTAGTTTGGTAAAATCCCAGCTCTGAGGGCTCTGAACCAGGCTTGTCATTGCCCCGAAGGTGATCAAGCCCTGGCAATGGCTCACTCTAGTCTACCACAGGGGAGTCCCAATTCCAATGTGCTCATCCAGGTCTTTGACTGCCAGACTGACAATTCCTTAGCTGAGGGAGCAAAGGTCAGAGGCTGGAGGCCCAGCAAAGGTGTGCTCCAGAGCAGAGCCTACCAGACTTCCCGTCCAGAAGATCTTGAGACCAGACACCAGTCTTGGTCCCTGCACTGCCTCTCCTTGCCTTTGACTCAGATGAGGGCTTTCTAAGCACTAGACTTGGGAAGTAACAGGAGGAATAACACTAATGACATTGTTGCTAAGAGGTATTGCTGAAAGGAAGCCGTTATCCCATGGCCAGTGAAGTTCCTTCAAACGGAACAGTGTTCTTCAAACTTTGCACCCTAGACCCCCATGGGAGCTTTCAAAACTCCTGATACACAGGCCAGACCCCAGCCCAGGTACTTCAGAATTCCCAGGGTGGGATCTCTTGGTATCAGTACATTAGGAGTGCTACACATACCTCAGAAATGTATGCCTAGATGCTCTGGATTATTATTTTTTTCTTGTATCTCCCAGCTAATTCCAGTGGAAACCTACATTCATAAACCAGTGAACCATGTCTCTGAAAACGACTAGCCTTTCTGCAGTCATATTCTCCTTTCCTCTAGACGGGTTGAAAACACCCTCCTCCTTTTCCGTCTACTGTATGGTTTAGGAGGTCAAGGTAAGGGTGGCTTGTGCCTGCCATGTCCTCCCTTCTAGGCACCGACTCACATCCCAACCTGTGGGGCTGAGCTTCGACAATCCTCAGCCTCCAAGGAAACTCGGAGAGTGTGCACTGGGAGTCTCTGAAGAGTCTTCAATCTCCCCATTCAATGGATTCAAACCTGAGGCTGAGAGCTGCTGGGTCATGTGACTCATCTGGTGCTGGTGACATATGTTAGTACTGTCATAATAGCATCAGTCTTTACATCGGAGCGACTACTAGGCAGAAAAATCACACCAACGTTTGTGGCACAATTATATTAGAAACAGTAAAACTGTGGGCAATCTTTCATATAAAGTTTATTTACTTACTATTTATTTATCTGGAGATAGGGCTTCACTGTGTACCTCTGGTTGTCCTGGAACTCACTCTGTAGACCAGGCTGACCTTGAACACCCAGAAACATTCCTGCCTCTGCCTCCCAAGTGCTGGGATTAAAGGCATATATTTAAAAGAAAGAAAGGAAGAAAGGAAGAAAGAAAGAAAGGAAGGAAGGAAAGAAGGAAGGAAGGAAGGAAGGAAGAAAGAAAGAAAGAAAGAAAGAAAGAAAGAAAGAAAGAAAGAAAGAAAGAAAGAAGGAAAGAAAGAAAGAGAGAAAGGGAGAAAGGGAGAAAGGAAGAAAGAAAGAAGAAAACAGAACCTTTGCAAGATTGACCCATTCCCACCTAAATAGACATTAAATTCCTCTTTTCAGCAACCTTCCCAATCAAGTCCTTATATAGCATCATATTTTGACTGATATCATTAGGGGTGGTTACTTCTGGACAGGCTATATGATGTAATAAGGCCAGTAGCATCACTGTTTCCTGAGCATTTGCTATGCAAATGGCACTTACTGTCACCTTTTATTATAATTTCTTCCATACAGGGAGCACATTCATTTACTCATATGATGACCATTAGCTTTCTGCTAGAGAAAAGGCAGTGCATGGTTTTGGTGAACACATGGGTTTAGAATGAGATGGCATAAGTTTGAATGCCTGCCCCGTGGGTACTGAGCATTTGTCTTTAACACAAGAGATTGATTCTTTCTAAGCTTCAGAGTTGCTGCTTCTGTAAAATACGGATAAAAATAAGATCACCATAAGCAATTAATTCATTAAAGCACTAAACACAAAGCCGACGAGTATTTAGTAAGAGTAATAAAGGCTTGAGATTGTTATTTCTCCAGCGAGTACTATGTGCTTGATGAGGGCTGGGCTCTGGGTATTTAGTACCTTTA
>CABHPH010145828.1:31316-42230 GCA_902168325.1 Peromyscus nudipes | reverse complement strand
CTGGGTGGCTTTTTTGTTTTTTCTTTCTTTCTTTTTTTTAAAAGGAGGGGTAAATAGATTGGGTACGGATGGGAGGACGGCTCGGCAGTTTGAGAAACGAGCGAGCACACCGATTAGATTTGCTTCCCGTGGGATCTGGATGTTGGGCAGAGCGTGGTGTCATAATGGGGCAGGCTAATCGGGCAGAGCCGACCCCGAGATCCACCTTCCAGCGCCGTTCTGATTGGCCGAGGGCTTGGCTCGGTGTTGCCGCGGCTGGTCTGTGCCGTGCTCAGCGTGTATCTCCTTGCACCATCTCGGGCTTTGTGTAGGATGCAGATGCCGTGGCGTGTGGTTCTGTAATGTGCACGTAAATAACACGTCCTGCATGCTCCTCTCCGGCTGTAAAGCGCTCCCTTTGCATAATGGACTGGTCAAGTGGGCGTGTGGGGTGGAGGGATTTATTTCTCTGTGTATCCTTGTGGCATAACTAGTCACCAGTCAACATATGTTTCGGTGTGCGCGTGCCTCACGTCCTCCCTTTTTAAAGGGGTGACACACAGCGGGCCTGGTTTTAGTAACCCTCGGAGAAATAAATGCAGAGGAGAAGGTGTGTGAGACCTGTTCTACTGGCTAAACAGGCGAGCAGCTGCTTGCTGGCACACTGGGTTCAAACCGTGCTCTGTTTGGCACTGCCTTGTGCGGGGCGCCTATTGTAATCAGGCTGGGACCCTACTCTTTTGTTTTGATTCTTTTCTGCGACCTCACAAACGTGTTCAGGAACCAGACAAAGAGTTCCCCAGGACAAGGGGAAAATGGTTGGTTGGAAGACTATATTAGTTTTCAGCCCACCTCTTCCTATTCGGCTCTCTTCCTCACTGGCACCCTCTCTCCATGGGCGGTAAAGATGGTGGCCGTCTGTGGGGGTATCACCAAGTTTCTGCGAGGTAAATAAACAATGATCCAGCGGTCTGAGTACAGGACATTTTAATTTGGACTTAATTGTGGCTGTTTGCTGTAAATATGTACATCTGGGAGACTAGTTGTAGATCCTCTTCACGTTCAGTTTTCCCCCTCACTTACCAGCTTATTTTATTTTCTGTCAGAGTGGCCATGTGTGTTTTGTGAAAGGAAATGGACTTTGTGTCAGCATGTCATCTGTTCTCAGGACTGGACCAGATTGATGAGGGGGTGTGGGAATAGATACCACGGCCAACCAGTCAGTTTTTGATTTTTTGTGTCAGTGATAGTATGTGGTAACTGGGAGCACCCCCACTCTCCCAACACACACACACACACACACACACACACACACACACACACACACACACACACACACACCACACACTGCTGTAAATAGAGCAAGAGGAAATGTTTTTCTTTTTTTTGCTTCTCTCCTGGACCCTTTCTGGAAATGTTTAAAAGTGGTGGGTAGGCTATTTCCCAGTGAGGTATTCTGATAGCGTTGAACTATGAGAGGCAAGGGCCGCGGAATGGGGCTGCAGGGGCGGTGCGTCCAGGCCTCTTCATTCGCTTGAACACTTCCAAAAGTTGCACATTTCAGCTACCAGGCAACAAAAAGCACCCACGGGCTTTCTCTGCAGTTTCATAGCAGGGAGTGAAAAGGAAATAAAAAGGATTGGGGACTGTTTCCCTGGCAGTTTGGTGTAATTTTGCAGAGAGCACAAAGGCAAATTTAGCCCTGTCTCTGGATTAGGCTGCAGCAAAACCCCTGAGCTGTGGAGAGCTTCGACAAAATTGCAGATTGCTGGCATGGAGAGTTCCAGAATAGGGCCCCCATCTCGCCTGATTTTGAAGGTATTCCTGTGGGCGGTAGGTAGTTTTGTGGGAAGCCAGAGAACAGACTGAGACTAAAGGAGCACTCCTGGGCAGCGTTGCTGAGGAGGCGCCTACTTAGGTGAGTCCTTTCCACTCCCTGCCCTTTCAGTACCAAGGCCCACCCCTAGTCCTCTTTCTGTACTGCTCACTGTCTCCAAATTGCCTTGTATTTAAATGTCCCATTTTATCAGGACCAGTAGCTCTAGCAGAAAGCAGCAGGAAAACGTCCATGTTATAATTAAAGCAATCCACACTAAAATGCTGGTGACTGGGAGCTGGCAGCGGCTGTGAAAACTTGCACACCTCTACTCTTTCGAGCCATCGGCCTGCCTGTCATTGCCAGAAACCGCCGAGTTGGTGTTCCGGCTGTACAGTTAGTTATGAAGGAGAAATTGCTCACAGAGACCACGGGCTCCCAATCTTTCATTTTCACATTGACATGTAGACTAAATTTGAAATTCATTGAAGACATTTGAAAGTAATAGTTCCTGTAAAATAAAAGTGAGCACACAGAGGCAGCTGTGACAGGTCAGATCTCTTGCTAATCAGCACTTTGACTGGTAGTCACTTCACTGCCCTGGGCCTTCGTTACTCCGACATTCAAATGAAGGATTTGGGTGAATGGCGAGGTTCTTTCTGTTTTTGACAAAGAATTTGTAGAGTTCTAGTATGTCGTGAAAAATGAAATATAAGAGATGAGCAGTAGCCTGTGATGGGAAAGCATTCATGGGGAGACTTGTCTCGTGATGGACTGTCCTGTACTGAGACTCACTCACAGACTAATCTGTTTTTCATTTCTTCCTCAGTGATTCTTCCACAACATTTTCCCTGCTTGCTGAGTTATTGGCATGGCAGGCATCTTTCCCTATCTGCACTGTGAATCTCACATGTAGTCCTCTGAGTCATTAGCTATATTTTTATTATTAGAATTACAGTTTCTGTGTAAAAACCCTAATTCTTTTATATAACAGTTGCGATATTCTGAGTAACAAAGCCAACATCTTGTACAGATTCCTTTCTTGTTAGTTATTACAGGGTGGTGGGGGAAAACCTTTGTTTTTCTTGTTCTATATTGGAAGAACTCAAGCCAGCAGGGATTGATTTTATTGAGGGTGTCACCATAGGAAGATATTTCTCAGAAACACTGAGTTGTCTTTGGGGGGGGAGGGGAGAAGGGTTTTGTTTTAAGTTCAGCCCTTTAGGGAGTTAATCCTCGTATCCCATCACTGACCAACCATTTGTACATGTTTTGTTCTGGACCTTGGCACTTAGCTGTTTCTCAGCAAGTAAATGAATGTCCACATCCTGGTTACTTATTGCTGCACATAACAACCCCCCAAACTTTAGTAGTTTAAAACAAAACCTCATTATTACAGTTCCCAGTTTGGCGATTGAACTAATCACAGGGATGATTCTAAGCTGGGGTCTCTGTGCAGTCGCTGTGAACTGTGGCTGGCCTTTTTTGAAGTCTCCTCTGGGTGGGGAGCCCAGGCTGGGGCTCACCTGTGACTGGCAGGCGGTGCTTACTGATGGCTCAGCTGTGGTTGTCGGCTGTAACGCGACATCTAGACTCTGCTGTCTCTCAGACTTGAAGCAGCTTCCGGGCAGTTTCACTGCACATTTATAAAAGCCCCCATGGAGTCTTCTCAGTTATAAGTTCTGTCTTTGACAGGGAAGTGTCAAGGTCACTTTGTAGGAGATTATGTGGTGTTCTGGCTAGGTCTGTGTCAACTTGACACAAGCTCGAGTTATCCCAAAGGAAGGCATCCCAACTGAGAAAACACCTCCATACGGTCCAGTTATAGGACATTTTCTTAGTTAGTGAGCAGTGGGGGAGGGTCTAGTCCACTATGGGCGGTGCCATCCCTGGGCTGGTGGTCCTGGGTTCTGTAAGAAAGCAGGCTGAGCAGGACATGGGGAGAGAGCTGGTAAACAGCACTCTCCATGGCCTCTGCATCAGCTCCTGCCTCCAGGTTCCTGCCCTGCTTGAGTTCCTGCCCTCACTGCTTTGGATGACAAACTGTTATATGGAACTGTGAGTGAAATAAATTCTTTCCTTCCCAAGTTGCTGTTGGTCGTGGTGTTTCATCACAGCAATAATAACCCCGACCAAGACGTGATTTCAGCCATCTTTAGGAAATGACTTATTAGAAAAAACGGACCCCATTGGTCCGCAGGAGCCTTGAGTTAGTTCGTAGGACCACTTGCTATTTTGTTCCCTGTGCTGTCCAAGGACTGGGGAAGCGATTGTGTGTTTGAGGCCCAATGTCTCTTTGGTGTACTTTCAGATATTACTCTGTGTTGCAAGCGGAGGTTCACCTAGAATAGATGGCAGAATGTTGCATATAATTTGTTTCCACGGGGCTTAAATTCCAAGAGGAGGGAGATTCAGGGAGCCTTGGGCTGGGGGTGGGGCATCAAGTCTTATCTTATGATTCAGTATAAATTTCGAGATGTTCTGGAATGATGGTACATCAGCAGTTTATAAGTCATAATTTTTGTTTTAATTTGCTAGACATCTGTTAGCTTCGATGGCAACCATATGGGAGTCTAAATTGCCTTTTGAATTACAGGGAGATGGTAGGAAGAAAGCTAAATGTGGCTATGGAAGTGTCATGTGAGAGAAGTGTAGGAAAGGTGTGCAGACCTCAGAGGGGAAAGTCAAGACGCACGATCCTACTCATTCCAGCCTTCACTCTGGGGCCGTGCATTCTTGCTGCTGGGTGGTGTTCTTGAAGGTTGAGATGGAGCCAAAGGTAAAAGTCAGAAAACCAGGTGACATTCGGTCCTGCATGAAGTTGCAGCTGGGAGCTCATTTGGTTGGATCACTCTGTCTGACATTCAGATTGGCATGTTGTGCCTTACAGAAGTGCAAGCGAGGCGCTCTCGATTTCTACGTGGGGTCTTGCTATTTAACCAGCCTAACCCAGCCTAGTCTCCAACTCTGGCTCACATGATACTTCTTCCTCAGTCCCAGGAGTGACTGAGGCTATAGATGCAGGCTGCTGTGCCTAGGATTGGGCGCGTTTTCAAAAGCCACAACTTCACAGTGATGTCCTTTGGAAAAGCCCGGAAAGGTATCTTACAAAAACAGGATGATATTTTTGTGACCAGTAAAGAAATTGGAGCAGAGATGTGAGATGGCTTTGTGGTGTTGGAGCACTTGCAGGGCTTGCTTTGGGAGTGTTAAGTCTGTTCTGTGGCTATAGCCCCAGTTTCTCAGCCTGAAACTTATTTTAGAAGAAGCTTGTTATTCTAAAATTAAACATCAAGTAAGTCATTTACATCTGTTCATAATTGAAAAGTGATAAAGTTTTTTGCATATGCCACAATTAACACCACCCACAAGCACACACACACACACAAAAGTTTAGGATGAAATGTTCTTAAAGAGTATGCTAGAATAGTAAATTATTATGTAGTCTGTTGAAAAATTCATATGACAATTAGAGTATTAACAAGGGTATTTTTGAGTCATATGTTTATTTCTACACATAACACCGACTGCCTGAAAATGATTGTCTTCAGAATTCTGACTTTATCACTCTGTATGGGATGATAATGGCTTCCTGTGTGGGGACCGTCTCTCAATCATTTCCTTAAGCCCAGCATGCCACATGTTGTCTGAAACACATAGGCATTTAATAAATGCTTGTTGAATGAGTGATGTTCAGAATGTTGAGAAACTCCGTGGGATTCGTCCTTTTGGTCAGGGAAGCCTTTGCTTCTGTAACAGGCCACCGGCATCTGAGGGGAGCCTGTCTTCGGAACATTTGGTTAGAGAGTTGCATCTCTTCAAACCCGATGGAACGCCTCTCTGAAATTGTCAGCCTTCCAACTTACTGTTAGTTCTTTTTTTTTTTTAATTAAAAATACTAAAAATTCTTTATGTATGGGTGTTTTGCCTACATGTATGTCTGTGTACCACATGCATGCCTGGTTCCCGCAGCAGCCAGGAGAGGGTGTGGGGTCCCCTGGAACTCGAGTTCCAGATGGTTGTGAGTCACCACGTGAGTGCCAGTGCTCTGAACCACGGAGTCATCCATCTCTTCAGCCCCTAGTGTTGATTGTTCAGTTTAATTTTAAACTGAAACCTGTAGGAAAATAACAACTGATAAAGTTTTATATTTAAAAAAGTTATTCATTTTCAAGTTTCCCAACTTGTTTTTGTCACGGTCAGTGACAAAGAAGTGGTCTACCCGGTGGTTCTCACAGACACTCTCAGGGTCAAGTTGGTCTCCGGGAGTGTTCTCCTTGATAGCACAGTACCACAATGGAGGCCGGGAACTATACATTTCTCCCTCCCAGTCCTTGGCCTCCATCACTCTCCCCATCTCAGTAATGCCATTGAAGGCAGCGGCTGCAGCCCAGAGCGATGCAGCATGTCTGCTTATAGCTCTTAAGTCTCTTTCAGCCCTTCACTTTTAGGATCTTGATACTTCAGAAGATGATAAACCCATGGCAGACGGACGGCTTTCTGTGTGGGTTACCTGTGGGACCAGGCTTAGGTTCCTGCTGTGTGTTTGGGGAGGCAGAGTCCGGGAGGGATGTTTGCTTCCATGCATCTCATTAGGTGGCGGGGATTTCTACCTAAGGTGTTGTCTGCCAAGCTTCTCTGCTCATGTAGGTACTTTTGTTGCTTTGGCAACTTATAACTATTTTTTGCCAAGTCACTCTGAAGCTACACAATAGCCCCTTTCTCCTTGTCTTTTCAGCGAACTAATGTATATCAGTAACGTTTTATGACTTCCCCCTTTCCATCTTTGTATGGTTTCAACAGTGAACCCAAATTAACTCCTCGTCTCTTGAGTTGCTTCTGCAAGGTATTTGGTCACAGTGATAAGAGAGGTAACCAACCCTTTGCCCTTGCTTGCCGGTGCTCAGGCACCCTGGACCACAGCTCCTTACCCTCATGGGAGCACCCTTCTTCCTATGGTATGAGCTCTAGGCTCTCACAGCATCCTTCTGTAGCTGGAGAGTTTTCTCTCTGGGTCTTGCCAACCCCCAGCAGTCCGACAGCCCACTTATAAAATAAACACACAGACGCTTATATTATTTAAACTGTTTGGCCTAAGGGCTCAGGCTTCTAGCTATCTAGTTCTTGCATCTTAAATTAATCCATTTCTATAAATCTATACCTTGCCATGTGGCTCGTGGCTTACTGGCATCTTCACATGCTGCTTGTCATGGTGGTGGCTGGCAGTGTCTCCCTCTGCCTTCCTGTTCTCTCAATTCTCCTCTCTGTTAGTCCCGCCTATACTTCCTGTCTGGCTACTGGCCAGTCAGTGTTTTATTTATTGACCAATCATAGCAACACATTTGACATACAGACCATCCCATAGCATCTTTCTGTTACCTGGACCTTTATGAGAAGCCTGCCTTGCATGGTCCTATCCAAAGACTTCTATCCCTCCTCTGTGGTCCTTCCTTATTTTAAATAGCCATGATACCATCTCTAAACCCATTTTTCATTTTTCAAGGATCCTAGGTCCTCCTTGTGTCTCACAGACAGGCCGTGCTCTGGCCTGGTCACAGGCTTTGGTCATGATGTTCCACCCAAGGTTTCATTTGCATGCACTCTCATTAATGTAGGAACCGGAATGGAACACATTTTTTCACGAGTTGTTCCAACCCTCCAGAGGGCTGTTACCCTTGAGCTCCAAGCCGGGTCTTGAGCCAGAAGCCTCTACTCTGCCGATTTGGCTTGGAAGAAGTTACTCTCACATTAGAGAGCAGTGTTTAGTTACTCATCGGGAAGACTGGGAAACTACATTTCCAGAGCCATTATCCTGCATTAAATGAGATTATATATGTGAAAGCACTTTGTAAGAAGCAAATCTCTCAGTGCAGACATTAGTTATTAACTCAGGCTAAACTGCAGCCATCTCCCAACAGCCAGGGAATGTAGTTGGCTCGTGCTGAATTTCTAGTGAAGTTACACCTTCCATCTTCTTTTCAAGTGAACTTCTGCTAAGCCTATGCATCCAGGGTGGGCACTAATCTCGGAAGCCTTACCCTTTGCACTAACGGTTTCAGCTTGGATCTGCTATTGAATAGACCTGCTTAAATGTTTATTCTGGCCCACTGCTTTTCAAACTCAGCAGTACCCATAAGCATCCTTAAGGGCTGTAGGGGTGTTGTGCATGGGGGAGACTGAGCCAGTATGTCTCTCTTCTCCAGAGAAGTTTGGCTGTTAGTTTCATTATTTTGAAATTCCATTAAGTGCTTTATATGGAAAAAGAGAGAGGAAAATATTAGTCAGCCTTCCATCACTCTGACAGAATCCTTGAGATAACTACTTAGGAGGATGAAAGGTATACTCTGGTTCACAGTTCCAGAGGTCCGTGCTTCTGTGGTCCTGTTGCTTTGAGTCTATGAAAACACAGTACCTCATCTTGGCAGGAGTGTGCAGAAGAAGAAGCTACTCATGCCATGGTGATTGAGCTGTAGAAAGAGGGCAGGGGAAGGGTCATGGTTCCAGGATCCCTTTCAAGGTTATATCTCCAGTGACCTGACTTCTTCCAGAGATGCTCCACACTTAAAGGCTCCGTCTCCCTTCAACAGTACCAGAAGCTGGCACTAAGATTTCGTATTTTATGTGGTACAGATCATAGCAAAAGGTTCCTGCTTAAATTAGAAGAAGAAGAGAAATCATCATAGTCTTTAGAAGTCCATGGGATTCATCTTTCTAGTCAAGGAAGCCTAAATGGCTAAGGTGTGTTTAAAAGCATTGATGCTGGGGCAGAGGAAGAAGCTCATTGGTGGAGTTCTTGCTCAGTATGCACAGGACCCTGGCTTGTATCCCCTTCAATGTCAAAACTCAAAATGGTCGGTAGGTAGTAGGTAGTGGTAAGACAGGAAAGTAAGCAAGTATGTAAGTAAATTAAACAATAGCTCCAGTATGGAATTTTCTCTTTCAGTGTTCATCGTGGGTGATGTGACTTGCGAAGGATATGACAAATTGTGATTTCACCCCACTTTGGACACACCAGCAAGCTAGAGAACCTCAATCTTTTTTCATTGGGGAAATCTGATTCAGTAGGTCCAGACAGGGTATAATTGGTGGAATTAGTGTTGTATTAAAAAAAAAAAAAGTCTTACAGATAACTCTTATAACCAGGCTGCAGTTTATTTTTGGGGATAGGAGAGATGTGTCTTGACCTGCCCCTCCGTTTTTTGAGGGAGATAGGTGGTACAAATGTGAGCAAAGGGTGATTGATTGCACCACCACAGGAAGCTGCTGTTGTTCACTTACTGGGATAAAAGATGCAGCCCATTTAATCCCGCAGGGAATCTCTTAGTAATCCAGAAGTGCCACTTTATTTTTAAACCCGAAGGCCCTAAAAACAAAATGAGAGCATGTCTTTAAAGAGCGCGTGTGCCGTAGTGAATGTGCCGACCATCAGGGCCATAGAGGGAAGGAAGCTAGTTAGAGCAGGCAGGCCAGAAAACTCCGCCTGTGTAAACCACAGATGGCGAGGTGACCGCCCCACGTGGTCCTCCCTCTGGAGAACTGCCCTCCTGTCCACAGAAGCTCTTCCTGCCAGCCTCCGTGTCCTGGGCTGCCAGAGCCTCTGACCTTGCCAGCACTGTCTTCAGAGGGAGGCAAGTCATCGGTGGGGCCACCCTGAGGACTTCACAGGCGGCTCCGCTGCAGGGCACGGAAGGGACATTTCTTCCCCCAGATCTAGTTCAGCGGCACTGTGGCTAGGACGGGGGCAGCGAAGCCAACACGGAGGACAAGTACGATGCTCAGCTGTCTTTACAATGAAGTTCCAGTATAATAACCAGAGCGTTCTGCACCTGCAGGTGCCCGCCCACCCTCCTCTTCCCGCTCCCTTCCTCCCTTCCCTCTTTTTCCATCCCCTGGTCTCTCTTCCTTCCCCCACTCCCTTAAATATTATGTATTTTGATTACAGTCGGGTACTTAAAGTGGAGGTAGTTTGAAAGAGTTGAAATTTTCAATTAAAATCTCCATTCTTTGAGATATTTCATTAGGGCTAGCCCCAATCCTAGAGTAGAAAACAAAATAAAAACAAATGAGAAATGTAAAACCAGAGTGGCACACAAACCCTATGGTTATCCTTGTGATACTATCCATATGTGTGTAAAGGATTGCTAACTAAGAATTTTAAGGTATAGTTTAAAAATATGCAATCAGCCGTCTTATTAACAGAGTAGGTTCAAGGATGGGTGTCAGGACAGTTTGCCCCCCTCGCCGCGGGCGTGGTGATGTTCTGTCGGCTTCCGGCGACTGTTTACTATTTAGAGGTAGGTTGCACGACATGGGCTCTTCTACTTGTCCAACGTTCTTTCCAAATTACACTTGGCACCAAAGCTTGAATTTCTAAAAATCTGGAGGGAACAGCTGGTGCTCTAATAAATATTCAGGCCAGCTATTTTAATGCTGTGTACTCAATTAAGTTGTCCTAATAAAAGAGGAGCACTTGCCCTAAGCATTTTTTTAAAGTATAACATTTTGCTTCTAACAAAAATTTTCTCCCAGTGTTGATATTTCTCCCAAGCAACCTTAAAACCTCATTGTGCCCAGTAGGTCTTTTATCCAACCGTGATGAGGTTCCATCCTGAAGTCTGAGCTTGCATGGCCCAAACCTTTAGCTGACAAGGACTGTAGGCCATGCATTCATTTTCCAGGGAAATTCAAGGTTTTTGTTTTCTGAGGTGATCTTCTATGTTCAGACTGCCTTGGACTTATGATCTTTCTGCCTCAGTGTCCCCAGTGCTGAGATTATGGCACATGTGTGCCGCCACATCCAGCTTAGGAGAACCGTTTCTATGACACGGCAGTACACAATAATCAATAGGACGTTTTGGTTTAGGCCCTGGGTATGCTCCTGTTACGCGGAGGGGTTTGGGCTTCAAGAATGTGGCAGTTCTTACCCCAGCCCAGCCTTAGGACCTTAGACAAATTGCCTGCTTCCTGGTTAAGTCTTTTCTTCCTTTGCAAAATGGCATGTTTAGTAGTAGTTTTAATATTATGTTTAGTGCTAGAAGCTGTGTTTGAGTGTAGGACCTCACACATGCCAAACAAGCAAGCAAGCAAGCAAGCAAGCAAGCAAGCAAGCAAGCAAGCAA
>CABHPH010145828.1:17336-31306 GCA_902168325.1 Peromyscus nudipes | reverse complement strand
CAAGCAAGCAAGCAAGCAAGCAAGCAAGCAAGCAAGCAAGCAAGCAAGCAAGCGTCTTACCATCAAGGTACACCCCCAGCTTAATTAATATCTCCTTTCTTGAGACATGGTCTCACTGTGTATCACTGGCTGGTCTCGAATTTACTGTGTAGACCATACTGGGCTCCAGCTCACAGAGCTCTGCCTGCCTCTGCCTCCTGAGTGCTGGGATTAAAGGAGTGTATACCACTGGTTAATTAATATTCTTAACAGGATTATTAAGACCTAGAATCTTGTTGGGCGGCGGTGACGCATGCCTTTAATCCCAGCACTCTGGAGGCAGAGCCAGGCGGATCTCTGTGAGTTTGAGACCAGCCTGGTCTACAGAGTGAGATCCAGGACAGGCACCGAAACTACACAGAGAAACCCTGCCTTGAAAACAAACAAACAAACAAACAAACAAGCAAAAAAGACCTAGAATCTGTTTCAGTCATGAGGACGAGAGAACAGATGTGTATAAGCAGCCGGGAATATTCTGTTCGTATTAGCAGTCACCACTGCTTTTTCAACACCACCTGTCTTTTGATGGCTTTCCCCTCCCTTCTTCGGAACCATTAAGATAATTGTACAGCGTAAGTATATTTTTTGTTCTCTGTAGTGTTCTGTCTACATAAATGCATTTTCAGAATAACTGAAGAGAAATAGATCCAGCAAATGTTCATGGTGCTCTTTTACTGTCTTAGATAGCACAAAATTCTTATCATGAGGACCAGGCTGTGAACTCAGAGCTGTTGTTTATTTATCGTTAACTTCTCACTTTCAGTACCCAGTGCATTTGTTACTTTCTTACTGCTGTGACTCATTGTCTGTAAGAGGCAATTCAGAGGAGAGGGATTCGTTTTGGCTCACACTCCCCAGGTACAGCCCATCATGTCAGTATTTATGGCTGGAACTTCTCCCGTTTTGATCGGCCAAGATGCAGAGAGAGTAGAATGCTGGTTCCTGTGTTTCCTAGGTAGCCCAGTCAACTGGACAGTGAAGAGGAACCATCGCACCTGGTTATAGTGACTCTTTATTTTCTTTGCAAAACCATACTGCCTGAATTAGAATTCTGCGCCAGGAAGTCACGTTGCAGAAGCTCAGCTCTAGTACTAAGCCTGACATCTAGTATCGGGCTGAAGGATGGGGAGTACTCTCTTAGCATCTGCTAAGCTTGGGTATTCTAGAGCTCTCTAGGTAGCTTAACTATAGTTTCAGCTTCTCATTGTAAACACTGCATATTTGGTGTAATGTCATATTCTATATTTTTTCGATATATTCTTCAAGTCATAAAAGTGGAAGCCCTACAAGTGATAGCAATGACTTGTGAGTTGCCCTTTGTATGTCCTTTCAGGGGATGCCCAGCTAGGATTTTGGCCCACACCACCTGGATCATTGGTGGATTGGGCCACTCATCTCAGTGAATGAGTGAGTGAGTAACTAGCTTCTCCTTTGGTACATAAATGGGGTGTGTGATGTGCTTGTATCTCAATATGGCCATGTGACATAGAAGGTACCAGCTGTCATATCTAAGCAGTCTTCCTCCTGGCTAGGCTCCCTTGTCCCTGGAAGAAAAGGCTAGGACATGCAAGACTGAAGGCAGGAAGAATATCACCACTGGTTCCCATGTAGAAGGTGTGCTCAGTCCCCTGCGAGCCCCCAGGATCCCAAGCTCAAGCTCCAAGGAGCAATCGTTGCAAGCAAGTAGCATGGCCTTGGACAAACTCGTGTGTCTCCCCAGAGTCTTTCAGGCGCATGCATGTCACATGGGACTCTTGTAACCCATGCTTGGATTCGGTAGTTGAGAAAGGGGCCAGGGATGTGGCATGTGTCTTGAGTAATCTCCCACTTGATGCTTCCAGTCAGCTGACGATATTTTGAGTCGTAGGGATCAGTCCATTTCAAGCTTATTCTTTTCTTTTAAATAAATTCTGTGCTTAAACCTTAAATATACTATTTAAAAGGGGAAAATTAAACGTACCTACTCAAAGGCGCACAATGACAATAATACAGCTTATTAACTTCTAGGTAGCTGGTGGGACCTGCTGGTGGGCTGAGCCACCAGCTTGTCCCTTTGCTGTAGTGGAAGTTAACAGGTTTAAGAGTGTTTGGCATTTTGGCATCAAATGAAGAATTTTCCTCGACTAGAGCGAAGGATTAAAAGGGAGTTGAAAGGAAACAACTTCCTTATTCAAGGTTATTTGCTGCTGTGGTTTGAAGTTGTCTCTTCTGGAACCCCGAATCTCTAGGAATCTTACTTTGCAAAACCCCATGTTTAAACAGTTTGAAAAGTCCTATGTGTTTTAAGTCACAATCTCTGGAGGTGCTGCAGTTGTAGAATGTGTTTACATGTTTGTCTTCCCTGCGTTCTGTTTCTTGTAAAATGCTGGGCCTGGGAAGCCAAAGTCTCCAACACTTCCAGAAATTTGTGAACCCCATGGTTACCGAGGAGTTCAGGCACAAAAGGAAAAATAATTTGGGGTATATCTCAGATTAACAGGAGGTTAACTTTAAATGCTTTGGAAGTCTGTCTTAGGAGGTCTCCCCCCAACCCCCCATCTTGCTGTTAGGTTCAACTTGGGAATGAGTCTTGTTAATTGATGCATTTTTAAACAGGACACTTTCTGTGTGCTTTTCTATTGTGAAAGCAATACAAAAACATTGATAGAACTTTGAAGGAACGGTGCATATTATCCCAGTAATACTTCTGATTCAGCTATATTAGACTGGAAACTCCTACCCAAATGCTGAGAGCAGCAAACAAATGCACAAACCACCCAACCAACTAATCAACCAGCCAACCAACTAACCAGCCAACCAACAACCAACTAACCAACCAACCAGCCAACCAGCCAGCCAGCCAGCCAACCAACCAATCAGCCAGCCAACCAACCAACCAACCAACCAACCAACCAACCAGCCAGCCAGCCAACCAACCAGCCAACCAACCAACCAACCAACCAACCAACCAACCAACCAACCAACCAGCCAGCCAACCAGCCAGCCAGCCAGCCAGCCAGCCAACCAACCAATCAGCCAGCCAACCAACCAACCAGCCAACCAACCAGCCAGCCAGCCAGCCAGCCAGCCAAACAACCAGCCAGCCAACCAACCAGCCAGCCAACCAGGCAAACATCTTAGAGTTTCACTCTAGTCATGCTCAAGGCTGTGAATGTAGCAAACCGAGGTTCCTTAACTTTGAAGTGGAAACTGTTACCTCACTACTCTTTAAGCATGTGTTTTGACTTTACCAGTGCCTTACCCCTCAGGATAACATTTAGAATAAGTGTTTTCAACATACAGAGCAATTCCTTGTGAATAAACACTGGTTTCACTCAACCAGAAAGAGAGAAAAAAAGAAAAATCAATAAACCTCCTGCAGGCATTTGAAAAACTGTGTACTTTTAGAAGAAGGAATTGCCAGTGATAAGAAGCTGCAAGGCGAGAGCGCTCATCTTGCATTTTTTGTGTTTTTGGTGACGACTTTCTGTGGGCAGAATACTGTGGCTGGGATGGCCTAATTGCCTGCTCTGTTATTGGTACTCCATGTAGCCAAGGAAGGGCAGCCACCCCCCCCCCCCCCCCCCACCCCGACAGCCGAGGAGAACAGCTCTGCAGCCTTCTTAGTTTTTGAATGTCACAGCCGGCATCCGAAGGAAAATCGTGTCTCTTTGGTTTCAGCTCCTTTCGCTTTGCCTGTTGGTTTTTGAGAGAATAAATGGAACGCAGAGCTGTCTAGATGATCTAACTATATGTGGCATTTTCATTTTTTCCTTGAGTCTGTAATATTTAATAGTCCTTGGTATTCTTGCTGGAGTTTTAAATTGCTATTCAGTTAGGGTTTGAAACAACTGCATGTAAGTTTGAGATAGTGTTTTACTTATTTTTCCTTAAGATGAAGAAACAATATTTTAGAAATGAATGGAAGGCACCAAAACAACAACATGGAAATTCTTATATTTTGTGAAATATACAAATATTCAATTTAAATATAGATATGTATCATTAATGGATATTAAACACCAATTTAAATCCTTGGATTGTCTTAAACATAGGTGTGTATTGTCTTTGTGTGTGTGTTTATGTGTGTGCGCGCGCACGTGCGCGCGCGCACACACACAGGGGGATGACCTGAATTACTGCTGTCTGACCTCTAAACAGTTTCATGCATGTTACGAGAGTAAATTGTCTTTATCATAGCATACTATAAGATTTCAAACTATATGGGACCCTTCGTTAATTTGTTTGAGACACACTAGCCTGGGCTAGTCTCAATCTCATGGCAATCTTTCTGCCTCAGCCTCTCCAGTGTTGGAATTATAGGCACGAGCTACCAGACCTGATGAAATAAACCCTTTTGAAGTTCAAAATGAAGTCTGGAGACAGCTTCAGTATTTACAGTACGTGCAGAAAGAGCACAATTGTGTTTTTGATTTGTAGATAGGACTAGAAAATAAACCCTGAACTGTGAGATTATTGCATCACAGCCGGGGACAGCTAACAGCTCATTCATTACTGCTAAGCACCTTTCAAAACACAGTTTTAATTTTAAAGGTCCTTCCTATGGAATTTCCCCTCTCTTGCTCCCTTCCTTCTGTGACTTTAATTCCAGAATTGAGAGACAGGGAGTTTTCTTAAGGGAAGCCAAATCTTCCTTAGTCTTTAAAAAAAGGTTAGCCTGCTGTGGGAAGACTAGAAGGCTGGAATTCTTTTGAACAGGAATGGCTGTGCAAATATTTAATTCATTGTTCCTTGGTTGGTCTATTTAGGGCAGAGTACTGGAAGGAACCGTGCTTTAATTGGCCTTTTGCGGACCTGATTATGTAACCTTAGGACTTACAAGTTGAAAAGGACATGGAAAATCATCTAGTCTCTGTCGCTTATCAGTCATCTTTCCTCACCCGATCCTCTCTCTTAGTGGTGGATTTTTGTTGTCCAACCCCAAGTTATAAACCAGGGGACAGAGCTTCCTCCTGGCCGCTCAGCGGTTTATGGGTCTAAGATGCCTTCAGCCTCACTTGTCGGGACAGTGTGCAGAGGGACAGCAGGAGTCCCTGTGGGTTTGCTCACAAGTCAGCTGTGGCCAGTGGTGAGAGTGTCTGCACACCATTTACACACTGAGCTGGGGTGAGGGTGGCGTTTGGTGGGCACTGTTGGTAGGATGCCTGCATGCTGAATCACCCAGGCTGCCAAGTCCCAGCACTTTCACTCCATTTGGCTCGACTTGACAGTTTTGGCTCAGTCATTTTGATTAACATCAACCTTGCTTATGTTAAGTAACTATTCAGGTTATTTATTATGTATTACTCTTATGCTTTGGAATGAGCGGCCAAAGACTTCTGCCTCATATGGACTCCATATGCAGCTGTTAAGTTAGCAGAAACGCAATTAATTGGCACATAAGCTGCATATTGAATAGATTAAGCTAGATAGCACAGGCATTGTTTGAGATTGTTGTCTCTAATATTTAAGAAAGCTATTAGATGTTTGAAGTTGTGGTGGTGATAAACAGTCTATGTGTTCACATATGTCCCGTTTTGTATTTTTATTATCGAATGCAAATATCTGTGGAATCTTTGTTGTTTGTTTTGCTCTGATGAGCTCCAGAGAGAATGAAATGACGTGGTCTGTGGCAAACAGATGTCTCCTCTTTATTTCCGTCGTTCCCTCACCCTCTCAGGCTAGACAGAGAGTGTTTCAGTGGGTAGGGGACAGCCTGGGCTCAGGTGTAGGCCTGACACCTCCTACGTGTGTGATGATATGTAGGCAACACCTTCAGGGTCATTGTAGAGACCCGTGTGCTGAGGATCGCTCCAGAACACTGACAGCCAGAGAGCGCCCCGCTGTTACTGCGTGCTCTGGGTCACTGTCACCTGAGAAGGGTGTTTGTTGTCCATGTCCAGGAATCTCCAGAGCCTCTGTTAGGGATGTGTTCCCTGAAGGATAGAATCAGTCACTTTTCAAGCTTGCTTTCCATTGTCCTTCTCCTGTGGAAGGAACTCGGGAGTCCATCTTTTTTCTTGGCTCTTAAGGTTTTCCAGTGGGGTCAGCTGCCACATGCTCTGTGTGGCTCACTTCTTTAAATGTTTAACTGCAGCTGGGCGGCAGTGGCACATGCCTTTAATCCCAGCACTCAGGAAGCAGAGCCAGGCGGATCTCTGTGAGTTCCAAGACAGGCACCAAAACTACACAGAGAAATCCTGTCTCAAAACACCCACCCCGCCCCCCAAAAAAGGAAAAAAAAAGTTTAATTGCATCTGCTCACCATATCCATGTGTTGCTGTGGTCTTTTCCTGTGTTGTCTTGAAGCTTTCCTCTTCTTATATGGGGGTCCTTGCATGTGTGCATGGGTATGTAGAGGTCAGAAGTCAACTTTGGATGTTAGTCTTCAGGTGTCATCTTATTTTCTGAGACAGGGTCCCTCATTGGCTTGGAACTCACCAGTTAGGTGATATTACTGGGTATCCCCTATCCCTGCCTTCTTAGTACTGAGATCGCAAATGTGTACCAGTGTGCTTGGCTTAAAAAACAAACAAGACAAAACATAGGTTCTAGGGAATCAAACTCAGGTCCCCATGCTTGCATGGCGAGCACTTTACCAACTAAATTATCTTCCTGCTAGGGGGTCCTTTTGAGGCCATTTATATACACATTATAATTAGAATTAAATATACATAAGTATGCCTAAAGATGGCTTAAATATACTAAGTAATAATTATCTGTTGAAATAATTTAATTAAATTTGAAGTATTTTTTTTTCATTTAGGAACAAAATAAGCATCCATTTGGCCCCTACTACAAAAAAATTTGTTATACACAAATAGGTATGTCTGTGAAATTACTTAGTTTATTAACATATAATTCATCCCAAATATTGCATTCTCTTAATTGAATTTACGCTTGTATGCTTGCAATTTTTAAAATATTTTTAAACAAATGGTGTCTATGAGCTGCTGAGCTTTAAGGACCCTGGCATTTTAAGTTGTTTTTCTATTGTCTGAGGAGTGAAATTCTAGGTCTAAAAGAGAAACGTTTGATGTTATAGTAAAATATAGGTGTCCTGCTCTCTGGTGCTATCGTAGGTGATTTCTCTTCCTTCCTTGACGTGGGAGACTCCTGGAACTCAACTTTCACCAACACTGGGACCAGCTTCTGCCTCCTCATGGTGTTGTAGTTCACTTTCTTGTTTTTTGGCACAAATCTCTAAACACAGACAAATTTCTGAAGGTGAAGAAGTGAGTTAGAAAGGGGGACGAGAGGCTGGAGCTGGGAGAGTCACCACGTTGAGGGAAGTGTGCACCTGAGAACAGCAGACTCTGCCATTGGCTTCTGTTAGGTTACTCGGGTGTCAAAGCCCCTTCCAGGGAGGGCCTTACTGCCCTCTGCCTTTGCCACCTGTGATGTGAAGAGCGCACTGAGGCTCTTGGGAAGGAACAGCTGGGATTGTGAGCTGCAGAGGGATAGTCCTGTATATTTGGAAGTCAACACAGGCATTGGGAGATCCTCCTGCACAGCCTTCCTGACACTTGTACTGTGAGCCAGCTTTACCTGGGCCATTGCTCTGGGTTGTGTTCGCAGGGAGCAGCCTTCAGCCTTCAGAGGTGATGTAATGTCTTTCTCCAGACAAGGAGCAGCCTCTGTGGACAGTGAGGCACCAGCATCCCAATCCTCGGTCCTCAGCTGTGACGCCTACCCACTGCACATACAGGGTCCCTCTTCGACCTTTAGAGCAAGGAGAACTAAGGCCAGAGTGATGTTCCTGCTGCCTCTTGTACTCTGTGTGATAAGTCCTTAGTGCCGATCCAGGAATCTGTCTTCTTCCAAGGGTTCAAAAAGCAGACTAGTTAATTTATCGCCTTGTCTATGGGATGAGGTCAAATGTAGACTGGACTGGGTCTCTGTGTACAGCTTACACGTGCTCACATACGTCCTGCATAGGAAATCCTCATGTGGGCCTCCTCCACGAAGAGTGCGGTTAGGCAGTGAGGGTTCTTAGACCCGAGGAGGGCCCCTGAGATATCTCTTTCCATGCCACTGTTGCTTCCAGGGAAGTGAGGGAGACAGACCATGGCACCTTCAAGAGTTGTGTCCTGTGTTGGGCGAGATTGAGACTGAGTGTGCTAAGTCCAAGTGTGACTATTGGCTATGGAAAAGGAGCCTGAAGCCAGAAGTGTAGACAGCCGCTTTAGGCACAAACTCCAGCCCAGCTGAGGCAAAAACGCAGGACTTGCCAGCTGCCTGGCCCTCGAGGACTGGTGGAGACGGGAGAGTCCTGGCGAGGTGGTTCTAAGGTAGGCAGCAAGAGCATGTCTTGACAGCAGTTGGCCTCCGAGGAAACGGGGCCAGACAGACCTTGAAATCTGCTCTCTGGAATTTATAAGTTGTTTTCAGGCACTTGGCCACGATGCTGGAGAATGCCTCTGAGCTCACCTCCAACCAGGCTTAGGGAAGTTAGGGAGGAATGCATGATCGCCAGTCACACAGCTGGTCGGAGCCAAGTGTAGACATTGGTTCAGAGCAATTCTGTGTGCATTTCTTTATGACTTCCCTACAAACATATGCATTTGTTATCTGCACTGGGACACTCCCCACCCCTGACAGAAAGAATGATGTCTTTAATTGGGCCTAAAATTAAGGCACTAGATGGCAAGAGGCGCCCAGGTAGGAAATACGATGTTGAACCTTCCCCATATTGTTTCCAGGGTGAATCGTACAGGCATCTAGTCAGATCCTAAACTGAAATAAATTTTTTTTGTTCATTTAATGATAGGAGAAAATTATTAACTGGCTGTGGCTGCTAATTGAGATCCAGCAGGAATCGGGCTGGAACCCAGGAATTCAGAAACAGAGTAAAACTAATCATGGATCAGGAAATGGATTTTAATAAGAAGATATCTATGGGAGGGGGACCCCTGTGTCTGAGGACTGCCACATACAGGTTGTGAACTGCACAGCTCTCCTAGATATGATGGTTTCCACTGGAGCTGTGCCGTGTGCGGTGGAAGAGGGGGCAATGGCTGCCACTCCAAGCTTTAAGTGGCATAGAAAGTGGACAGACGGTTCTTTTAAAGTTGAATGTCTTCGGGCATTTCTGGTGGTGTAAATTATATCTTGTCTCCCTCATTTTGAAGAGAAGCTTGGTGGTTGGAATGAGGGGCTTCTCGTGGTGGGGCTCCCTGCCAAGGGAGGAGAGAAGGTCCTCCAGCTGGCAGCAATGGCTCAGAGGCATGGGGACTTTGCAGAATGGCCCTCCCGAGAAACCTCCCACTGTGTGTACTTCTCAGCCAGTCCCCGGGGAACACCAAACACAGCAGTTGCTGAAGCTGCCCTTGAAGACAAGGAAGTGTTGTTGGCCAGTGCGAATCAGTGTGGGCTTGGTCATTCAGGGACAAAACTGTTGTCTCTTGGCTGTGATTCTTTTCATCTTTAGTTCATGATTTCATTCATGATTTAGTACATAATATCAAAGTGAAAAGTCTGTGTACTAATTTTTTAAAAAAGCAATTTCACTTTTATTTATGCATATGAGATGTTTAAATGCATAGGTTAATAGAAAGATAATTTTTGTCGTTTTTTTTTTTTGAGGCATGGTCTCTCTTTATAGCTCTAGCTGTCCTAGAACTCACTATGTAGACCAAGCTGGCTTCGAACTCACAGATATCCACCTGCTTCTGCCTCCTGAATGCTGGGAACAAAGGTATACATCACCATACCCAGTAAAAGATAATCTTTAATATATAGTTATTTTATGGCAAATAATTTTGGGTAAAAGACTTGAATATTAACACGCTTTTCATTACCAAGGAACATAAATTCTCCTAAAAAAGATGACTTTTCAGGGATTTGGAGAGGCTTGAAAATACTTGGACATGGAACTGGTCCCACCCTCACCTCCAGGTACCATGGTTACCTGCTGCATGATCCTATTCCGTGCTACCATTTGGTTTTTGAAGTACCCGGGCTATTTCTCCCAGTCCCTTGGCTCCCGTCTTGGTTCCTGTTCAGAGGAGCTGGGTCAGGCGCTTTTGTAAGACCATGGAGGATCTGTCCTGTTGTTACTCCCTTTCCTCTGCCTCTCTACAAGAGACTCGGGGCTTGTGTAATAGGATTTTGATAGTGGAAGACTGTAAGGCTTGGCATCAGAAAGTCTGAGTTTGAATCAATCAATCAATCAATCAATCAATCAATCAATCAATCTCTGTCTCTCTGCCTCTGTCTCTGTCTGTCTCTGTCTCTTTGTCTCTGTCTCTGTCTCTCTGTCTCTCTCTCTCTCTGTCGGTGATGGTGGTACTGGGGATTGGGTCCAAGGCTTCACAAATGCAGGACAAGTACTCTGTCACTGTAGTACTTTTTCCCAGCACTCACTTCTCTTACTTTCCAGGAGTTATTTTGCCTTGGGTTAAACATTTTGAGTCTTGGTTTCCCTGTAGATGAAGTGGGTGTTGGAACACAGTTCTCCATAGGTCACGTGTGTTTTTGCATGGGAGCTGGGTCGGGTATTGGTTACTTTTGAGGTTAAGGATGTCTGTCTGTATAAGAAGCTTTTGTAAAGTTGATGACCATTACGCAACATTTGGGTTCCTTAAACTCAGGAGTCCTCAGTAACCCAGAGCTCTCTGCGATGTCCTGTGAGAATCTGGGCTTGAGGAACAAGCACACGCCTTCTGGGAGCCAAGCCCTTGCCAGAACCTGGGATGAAACCGCATCATCTAGATCTTCTCCCACAAGGACCCGAACAACCATTGGGAAATGGGCCTCTAATTGAATCAGCACCATTGGGGGTCATTGGAACAAGGAACTATAGAGTGCTGTCCACTACTGAACAGCTGGGTTTGGGAAATGACACTGTGGCTTCCTCTTTGCAGTAGTGAACTGTTCTGTCTCTGACCCTAGAGTCTCATGCATTCTTTTGGTAGCTAGTTACCATCCGTGTAGGCTGATACTTGCACGGTACTGTGAACAGTAATGCTCGGTCTTACCTTCATCAACGAGGCCTCATCTGTGTCTTCTCACTAGACCTCAGGCTCTGGTCATTCTCTCTCACCTATTGTGATGTCTCCTTCCCTCGCCTCTGGGGCATGGAGCTTGAGGAATTGGGTCTTGTGACTTTGTGCTGATCTCTGCTTTCATTGATATTTCCACCATCTCTGTCTTTTATCGCGTGTGTGGTGTGGACCAAGGTGAAACTGTAAAGGTAAGAAGGTCATAAGCAAAGCATTGACCTCAGAAGCCAGGTTAGCTGCTACCATCTCTGTCACTGTTGTCGTTGGAAGAGCTTGTTCCGGAGTTCCAAGCTATGCTTGCTTTTTCCTGAGCCTCTGCCCCTCACGCTAGTCTGTCACTTAGGGAGACCCCACTGGGTCCTTCAGCATCTGCCCAAGAAGATTCAGAAATCATCAAAAACATACCTATTTTTGGTGTTGGGTTGGTGAGATGGCTCAGCAGGTTGGAGACATTTGTCTGACCTGAGTTTGATCCCTGGATCCTGCAAGGTAGAAGGAAGGAGAGGACGGAGTCCTGAAAGTCATCATCTGACCACCACATGTACCACACCTAATATTAGGAATGTGGCTCAGCGTGGAGTGTGTGCCTAGCCATCTGTAGCCTCACAAAAACAAGACAAAATTCTGAGGTTTTTGTAACATGAAAAAGGAGAGGTAATGTATTTTTTCCCCTCTTGGTCAGTTTGGCACAGAGGGGTGTGGCTATGGAGTTCTCCCAGCCCGTTCCTACCCCGTGCCCTTTTCAGTTTGGCTGGCTCTGGGCAGTCTTCTTTGTTATGTTCTGTAGTCTGTCCTTTTTCTCTCTGCACCTCAGTTTTTTACCTGACGATTTTTGAGTCACAGCAAATTGCTTATTTTTTTTTAAAGGCTATGTCAAAGTAGCCTTTAAATGGTTAATTTACAAGCTGGCTATTAAACTGAGTTTTACAGGCTTCTAGATCAGATGGGCTCAGTTCTGTCTGTCTAGGTCCGCCTTGCAATGGTTTTAAGCCACAGTACAAAGATGAATACATCAGTCAGCAGCCCGATGCCTCACTGTCTCACGTAGGGATCCAGTGGTGGACGGCACCGGCACAGTTCCTTGTCTTAATGCTGCCCCGTCCCCGCTCCCCCCAGCCGGGATGATGATTCAGTTAGAGGCCCATATCCCAATCATCTTTCAGGTCCATGTGGGAGAAGATCTAGATGAGAGAGTTTCATCCTAGGTTTTGGCAAGGCTTGGCTCCCAGAAGGCATTCCATAAATTGTTTTGCATGCTTGAGTGACTAAGAAAATATGAAAGTGCTTAGTTAACTGTAAAGGGTTAGTCACATGTGAGCTCCAACCCGGCCCCATCCCCGGTCAGCCCCATCTGCAAGGTGCAGCAGAGGCGAGCTGGTGGAGGAGACCTGGGGGATGGAAAATGCCCACGGCACTCACCTTTCTCTCCCCTAGTAGTTCTGTGCTCTCTTGCCCTGAAAGGGTGTCAGGCTAGGCCGTGGAGCAATCTCTAAGGAGCAGGTGGTCCCAGCTCTTGCTTCCATGTATAACAAACCCAGAGGTCTTTCCAAGGAAGGACATCTTTCGTTTCTTCTACCTCATCTCATGGACTTAGAACCTCTTGAACCCTTTTATCTTTCTGCCTAATTCTCCCTAGTACTTTTCTGTCTTCATCTGTAGGGATTTTGTCTGCCACCATTTTCATGTGTCCAAAGTATCTTTTCTTCTAGATCCATAGACCCCTTTCATGGTTCTTGGGTGCTTTCTGGAACCCTCTATTGAGTGGACTGGGATATATCTGGTAAGATAGGGTGAGGTCACTATGTGTTTTTAGAGTCTCACTTTGGGACAGAGAAGCTACTAAGGAACCCCTTCCATGTGTGGACTTGTTTTGATAGCAAACATTTGAAAATAGTACATGTTAAACCATCCATTTAATGAATAGAATTTATTATCAATAACAAAGAGGAAAGGTGCATCTCTGTGCATGTAACTTGGTAGTATTTGAAATGGAAGTGGTCATTAGCTTTTACTGTGAGTGATCATTTTATTTTAAGTACACATTGTTGTAAGTGTGTTTGTGTGTGCATGTATGGGTTAGCACTCAGGCAGGAAGATCAGAGTCCAGCTTCCAAAAGTCTGTTCATTGCTTCCGCTGTGGGTCCCAGGGATTGAAGTCAGGGTGCCAGGCTTCTGCAGCAAGTGCCATGTCACCAGCCCCGTTCATGTTTCCAGTGCCTGGGAATCCTTGGTTTTGTGTGCAGAAAAGTCTAGATACTGTTTCTCTCCCTATTTATGACATGTTTCGGGAAAACGTAGACTTTGAAGTTTCAGGGTGGTGCCACCGTTGTAAACATCGTGGTTCCTTTGTTTATTTATTAGATTTCTCTGGAAGGGTGACAGTCAATCATTGTGAATTCTGTTTGAGAAACAAAATTGTTCCTCAAAGTGATGGAAATGAGTGGGGACCAGATGTGATTTTGAGATTTTCGATTTGGAAAAGCACCCAGGGTTGCACTGCTTCATCTGAAACGGAAGGCTGACGTCAGCAGCGCTCAGAACGCTAACAACCTCATCGCTGGCCATGCTGTTGGGTGACATTCTGAACAGGTCACCACATACACTGAGAACTACTGAGTTGTTTAGGTGAATGTGTCTTGTTTAGGTTGCTGAACAGTACGTTGATTTATGAATGTGGAAAACAGTGGCAGGGTAATTTTTAGCGTCTACATTTCATTTTACCACAATCGTCAGGGAGTTTTGAGGCTGTGTGAACAAGATTACAAGGCCACCTTCAGGCAATGGAGGGTTATGTAAGGAACCTTCTTTGCTTTCTTACGTCCAAGCCCTGCTTTTCTAGATGACCCAGAATCTTGGTAAACCTCTCAACCCATCTCCAGATTTCAAGTGCGTCTTGAAGTCCTCCTACATTGACATCACCCTGGTCCAGCCTCCATCCTACATTGACAT